>JAHIAM010009775.1:0-11610 GCA_021605205.1 Aegilops longissima | reverse complement strand
GGGCCCAAGCGGAGGTGACGTAACACCTTTGGACTTGTAGTTTGACTCGGATTCTGCTGCAGCATCAGATTGTTTCGTCTATAACTCAACGCTCCGGACGGATTTTAAGGTGATTCCAATTGGGTTGGAAAATGCACGAAATCTATTTTCCAACAAAAAAGAATCAACCAATTTGAGTCCGTATGAAAAAGTTATAGACGTTTTGAGTCAGGTAGGTATGTCTGTGCAGTCTGAATCTGAGTCCAAAATGTGAGACTTGGACTCTATCTTCTCTTGGGCCAAAAGTGACGTGAGAGAACTTTTGAACAGCAGGTAAACATCTCTTTCTCCCTTATCTTCATATGTGGATTGTACAAATGTCCCATACACCTGCAATTAGACATGGCACAAAAGTTTGTGAAGTATTTTTGTCTGGATAACATAAATATATTATTGAATAGTTTGCACTAGAAATCACCCGAGAAATATGCATGTATGCAATATTTTGGTCTCATCAAGGTAGTCATGTCCTCATCATCCTCCTTTTTGAAAACAAAGCCGTCCTCGGCGTTGCTAATCTGAAATGTGGCTAACAAAAGAGACAAGGTGTACATGTTGTATATGTATCGTCATCCATTTTACTTCCTTGATTTTTGCATATATGACACATGAATAGATGAGTAACTTGCATAGTTCATAAAATCTAAAGCCAACAAATTAGCACAAGAACTAGAAGGCTTGAAAATACTGCAACTCAGTTTGCACATATAAGTGAAGCTCTTATTTATTTCAAAGAGATTGACAATGTTCATCATTAAACCATCCCAACATTGGTGAATAAACCTTATTTGAATCAAATTTACATGCTACAACATGCTTAGATAAGCAAACATGCAATGAGTCATTAGACACGGAATCATCACCAAGACTAGAGGTCATTATCAAAATGATTAAACATTGATTCTTTTGCATCAATAGTTAATTCAATGGGTGCTCTCAAAATTGTTGGTATTTCGGTTGTTTGATCACATGGCAAAGTCAAATTATTAATATAATCCTCTAAAATAGGTGGTGTGATCAAAGTAGTGGGTAGCTCAACACATGATGTATTCAAGTTAACTAGGCATGCATCATTCTCATGTAAAAGTGGAAAATCTGTACCTTTGTCATTACCTCTTATAGTCAACTCGATGATCACGAGCACTCTCGATGGTGATGTGTCACATGGTGGAGATGATGTAGTCCTCGTAACAACGGATGTGGTTGTCATAAATACGCCTAGTAGTTGAATAAACATCTGTATCAACAGTTGGAATGTGCACCAGTAAACATTCTCCTTGTGGGCAACTTACGTCGTTTTATTTCTGTTCACTTTGCAAGCAAGGCGAAACAAATGGTCCATAGGATAACACTCTTCATGAATTAGTATCTCCTGAATATTATGGTTTAATCCTCCCCAAAATCTATCCATAAAATCTTCTTCACTTTCTTCTAAAAATGAGTGCAACAAGGTAGTTTGTAAATCATCATAATATTTTGTTCTGGTGTCACTACCTTGTTTTAAATGTTCCATTTTTTAATCATGCCACGAGTATAATAAACATCATTTAATCTATCTCTCTCATGACATGTTTTAAATCATCCCAAGTATTAGGTACATAATCAAGGTGTAACCGACAATATTCACTCCACCAAACTAGAGCATAACCGGTGAAAAGAACCAACACGCAACCATAACTTTTTACGTTCATCAAAATTATGGGAAGCAAATATATTATTATGTCTAACTCCCATTCAATATATAGGAGGTCTAAAACGGCCATTAAATGGTGGTATAGAAACATGAACCTGATCATGTGCATTTTGATGTTGTGCACCTCTCGTGACGGTTGTGGTATTTGCATAGGTGGTGGCATGTCTCCCGCGATCGACAAAGCCCATGAATTGACTCTGGATCTGTCATGATTAGTAGAACAAGAAACAAAATCCAAAAATAATGTTCCTATAACTACTAGGATGTGGTGGTAAAACGCTCACAGTAAAGCAAATATCAATGTCTTACAAGTTCTTACCATGCAGCGGTGATCGGCAACCAAGCGGTGTCAAGTAACTCGAATATTGATTAAGCGATTGCCGAGGGGCGTCACGTATACACGTAATAGAAATTGTGGAGCTGGGTTGGCTATATATGGTAGCAAAAGATTAGCAATAATCAATTCAAAGATGCAATGTTGAATAAGCGCTCAACGAGCTGATGCTTGTATTTGGTCCTAGGCTAGACCCGGACTAGAGGCGAGCCTAGAACACTAATGAGGTCACGGCATAGCACAACTAGCATCAATGAAGGATACTAAGTAGCTCTTGATAGCAAGATATAAGTAGAAGATCCTGGCGGCGGTGAAGATAATGATGAAAACAACGCCAAGCAGGACATACAACAACTCTCTCTCAACTTTCCTCTTGAAAAGTTTGAGCCAATTTTCGATAAATTCTTTCAAAGAATGCTACTAACTCAAGCTTTCCAATGCAAAAAGAATCACTCAATTCTGAGTTGATATGAGGAGTCAAAGAATTCTAAAACTGGCACGAAAAATTGGAACAAGCTGTGTTCACTAACTTTCAGGGCAAAAACACCTATTTAGAAGCCGATTTTGAGGTGTCAAATATTGAACTAGCTTCTGCAACTATTTAGATGCGCCTCGTCTCTAGCTTTAATTTGAGTACTCACGGAGTCAAACGGACTTCGTATGAGGAAGATACACCTGTTTTACTGAACAGTCGCAAAACAGATTCAATCCGAATTCAGGTACGAGATTGATTCTAGATAGATCCGGTTTTTTTCCTCTTTTTTTTTCTCACGCTTTTTTTTTTCTTTCTTCTTCTTCTCTTTTTTTTTTCCTTTTTCTCTTTTTTTTCTCTATCTTTTTTTCTCCCTCTTTCCAAGACAAACTGGATAAGATCAGATTGGATCGGCGAAGATGTGAATGACCTCAACTATGATTATGACAATGAGCGGTCGTGAGCGTGATGAAATTAATGGATGGGATGGTGGACAGCGGAAGGATAATGATGCAGCGGGCGTGACTAATGTGAGCAGAACTCGAAACTCTAAAGGAACAAGACACTAAGACCAGACAACTCGGTTACGACGATGCAACAGATAATTCAATAATGCAAACAATGAAAAGAAAATTGCAAAGGCTTGGACTGGCTAGGACAAATGATGAATAGATCTAACTTTTTTGTGGCTTTTTCGTGGACTTTAGGTATGAAGAACAGACTCGATCTAATCTACGAAAAGCTAAAAATCTCACCGAGCAACGCTGAAAACTGATACCACTTGATAGGCGAGGTGTCCGATCTTTCGATGAGATGATAACTATCGATTTGGTGGAGACGACTTTGACGATCCGACTACAAGCGTGCGACGACGTTGCGCTTTAGCAATCGCTAAACCAACTCCGAAGTTATTGACCACGCTGAAACACGATCAACCCGACCACGTTCTATTCCTGCAAGCAATCGAAGAACAAGCAAGAATATGATAAAGCAATCTGAATATTGCGAATATATATGAAGTATTGATAATGGTGGGGATCCGAAGCGGTCTTGGTCCGGTCGTTGGACACAAACAAAGTACGAAGTTGCAATGGCTAACTTTAACTAAACAAATCCCAAGGAAAAAGCTACTAGATGGATCTACTTATATAGGAGCAAGGGGTGGCGGCCAAGGAGGTGGGAGGACGTCCCAAGGCAGCCTAAAACTAACCTTAGGTCGTACAAGGCCAATGGGCCCAAGCGGAGGTGACGTAACACCTTTGGACTTGTGGTTTGACTCAGTTCTGCTGCAGCATCAGATTGTTTCATCTATAACTCAACGCTCCGGACGGATTTAAGGTCATTCAATTGGGTTGGAAAATACACGAAATCTATTTTCCAACAAAAAAGAATCAACCAATTTGGAGTCTGTATGAAAAGTTATAGACGTTTTGAGTCAGGTATCTGTGCAGTCCGAATCTGAGTCCAAACGTGAGAGACTTGGACTCTATCTTCTCTTGGGCCAAAAGTGACGTGAGAGAACTTTTTGAACAGCAGGTAAACATCTCTTTCTCCTTATCTTCATATGGATTGTACAAATGTCCCATACACCTGCAATTAGACATGGCACAAAAGTTTGTGAAGTATTTTTTGTCTGGATAACATAAATATATTATTGAATAGTTTGCACTAGAAATCACCCGAGAAATATGCATGTATGCAATATTTTGGTCTCATCAAAGGTAGTCATGTCCTCATCAGGAGGTAGTCCATGTTGTTGTAGTAGAGGTGCGTTAGATGCAGCCGGTGGTGGTGAAGAGTAGGCGCTAATGAAAGCAATTCATTAAACTTGTTATCGAGCTTTGTTTTTGACGCCTTCTCAATGCCATCTATCTTCTCCATGGCCTCTTCAAATCTATTTAGCATCGTCCACCTGCCCGGCTCATCATTTGTTGGAAACTTATCATGTAGCGCTTTGTTTGTCATGTTCTCCCTGATCCGTCTGGTCGACTTGTGATCCTGCCATGGTTAGCAGCAATAGAAACACACAAGAATATGACTCGACGGACTACTAGGAAGTGGTGGTGATGGTGTGGTGGACTTGATCCACAAATCCGTCGGGCAAATCTCAAATTCTTACGGTTCTTACCCAAGCGTGATGAGTGATCGGACAACCGATGTAGTCAAAACTCTCAAAGCTTGGATAGGCGATTACGGAGGAGAGTCAAGCATACGATGTAGATGTATGTGGAGCTGGGAAGGCTTATAATATGGTAGCAAAAGGTTAGCAATAATCAATTCAGAGATGCAAAGTTGAATAAGCGCTCAAGCACAGTACAGTGCTGGTCTAGGCTGGAGCCGTGTTAGAGGCGAGCCTAGAACACTAACAAAATCACGGCGCTGCGTAAACAAAGGGAAAAGCACACTCGGAAAAAAAAATCGCTTTTTTTTTTTGCGCTACGTTTTTTTATGACTCTTTTTTTTTTCGAAAAATCACTATAATGGCGAGTGTCTCAAAACTCTTCCAGTCAAACTCGCCGGGATGGGCGCGAATTTTTTCGACCAATTGTTTTTTTTGTTTTTTTTCACTGCGGACCCAAAAACTGGAAAGCGGGTCAAAAAACTTTCTATACTTGTTGTCCCATCTCAATACACTTAGAAACACCTAAAAATAGGATAGCGGAAAATTTGTTGACAAGTCGTTTTCGAAAATTTTGGGCCCTAAGCGGAGGTGGTTTCCTTGACTCTTTTTTTCGAAACCTACTCGACGAAAGGAAACACGAATCGGAAACTAGATGGATCTAAAACAACCCTAATATGCAAGGAACTCAGATTTGTGGTGGATATATGGTGGTGGATATATGGCGGTGGTGGTATATGGATATGGATTGAGGCGGTGGCGGATAAGCAATGGTGGAAGATGGCAAGGCGATGATGATGGGCTGCGGCAGTAAGCGTGACAACTTATGACCGAACTCGAAACTCTAAAAAGACTAGACTCTAAGACCAGACAACTTGACACAAGCGATGTAACCGTAAATTCAACAAAGCAAACCCTAAAAAGATTATGCAAAGGCTCAGCATTGGTTCGGATATGATGAACTAACCCTAATTTTTTTGTGGCTTTTTAATGGACTATAGGTATGAAGAAATAGACTCGATCTAAACCACGGAAAAGCTGTAAAATCTCACAAAGCAACCTTGAAAATCTGATACCACTTGATAGAGGCAAAGGTGTCCTGTCTTCGATGAGATGTTGGTTTTCGCTTTGAGGAAGTCGACTTTGGCAATCCGACTACTTAACGTCTCTGAGGATCGTCGCGCATATGTAATCGCTAAACCAACTCCAGAGGTTATTGACCACGTAGAACACGATCAACGACCACGAGTGTCTGTTTCCTGCGCGAGCAAGCGAAGAACAAGCAAGAAGCTGAGATTGCAATCTGGATATTGCGAATATAAGATGAAAGCTTTATTGATCAAGGTGGGGTTCTGTGGCGCCTTTGTGCGGTCGTTGAACACAAGCGAAATGCGCCAAGTTGCAGCTATGGCGAACTTTAATCTAAACAAAACCCAAGGTCTAGCGGTGCCCTAAGGGCTGTATATATGGAGGAAGAGGGGGAATTTCGTGGCCCTTGGTGGAGGGGTCGAAATCAACCCCTAACTCTTGTTTCCCCACTGTTACATCTGGACTCTAAAACAGCCTATAATTTTCATATTTCGAAATTACATGGGCCTGGCCCACTAATAAGGTGGTGGTGATAGCACCTAGAATAGCCTCGGGGACGACATTTATGAAGTAGCGTCTTGTATATTTCGTCCAAGGCTTCATGCACCCATTATGGTGGCTTAAAGTCCTCAAATCATCACTTGTAACTCCGTTTTTCTTGTTCCATTATGCATAGCATTATCTCCATGCTTGTTCTTGCTCAATGTCCATCCTTCTCCAAAGCTAGGGCCTTCATTTGTAAACAAAACAAATGTATCAATTTAAAGCAGCATCATATTCTCATGAACATTAGAATCATTACCAAAAGCGAGTGCACTGATAATTTAATTGGCGTCTTGCGAGCTCTAGTAGTTGGTCCGATGTATGTAGCGATGAGGGGCTGTGGGTTGTAACAATGGTATTTATGTCCTCATCCTTTCAAATGAAATAGATGAAGGCCGAAGATGGCACAACATCACTCCTGCCCCTAAGATGGAAGCATCATCCTTGCTCGCCACCTTGTAAAGCCTCAAAGCTTGGTCCTTGAAGGTCTCAAGTAGTCGTGCTTATGTACCGCACCATCTTGAAAAAGAGTCAAAAGGTAGACTCAAGCATCATCAATGCCACAAAGAGGATGGCGGTGAAATCGCTTGCCAGAGACATCGTCATGGAGCTTGTCTGGAGCTTGGACTTTGTGGTGGTACTAGCCTCATGCTTGTAAATGAGAGCTTGAGTCGCCACGAAGTTTGCTTGGGGTGGAGTAGCCTTGGCCTTCATGAGTTCTTGTTCGCCTTGAGAGCACCAATGTAGTAGTCGTCGATGGACTTGTGGTTCTAGGAAGATAGTCTTGGAGATGTCGTTGTTCAATCCCATCATGAAGTGGAACTTCATCGAAGTGGATTCGATCCCGCGCCCGGCTAATCATGAGGCAATCTTCATCTCCTTGAAATGCTGCGTCGATGGACTTGGATCCTTGGATGGTGTTCTCAATTGGCGAATATGTTGTTCAGCGTGGGTTGGAGGCACAAACTCGCCCTTAAAGCTCTCTCCGTCTTTGGCCAACTCATGTCGTGAGTGCTCCAGAAGGTGTGTGAAGCCACCATAGTCGGCGTGGTCGTGGAAGTTTCTTGTGGCGCACTTCACTTGATCTTCAGGAGGAACTTGATGTAGCTTGAGGTAGTCGTCC
Organism: Aegilops longissima; assembly: GCA_021605205.1. NCBI lineage: Eukaryota > Viridiplantae > Streptophyta > Magnoliopsida > Poales > Poaceae > Aegilops > Aegilops longissima. Next base: position 4,198 of record JAHIAM010009775.1, on the reverse strand, counting down.
ATCAAAGCGCTCCCTTTCGAGGTACTCCTCGGGTTCTTGAGTCCCATAGAAAGGAATCTAAGTGAGTCGATGTAGAAGGTCGTAGTAGCTTTCGTGGAAATCGCGGGACTTGAGCTTGGGAGCTTCTCTTGGCGTAGTCTTGAGGTTCTTGTTGGCGAAGATGCCGTATGTCCATAGGCGAAGATGCCTTGAAGTCGCTTGGCGAAGATGCCAAGGGAGATGGTGAAGTCGTTGGCGCGGTTGTTGATGATGAGCTCGCATGACCTTCACGTTCTTGTTGATGATGGTGTCGATGCCTGCGTGATGTTCTGCGGAGATGGTCGCGCGGAAGGATGTGCTCTTGAGCGAGAATGAAGATGAGGAAGATCGCTTGTAGGACTTGATGAGGGATTTGATCTCTTCCATTTTAGCTTGCATCTTGGCGTTGGAGTTGTTGTTGCGTGGCATCGAACTGCGTCGTTGTTATTGTAGACCGAAGGTGAAATGCCTTGCCTATCCATCACAAGACTCGAGCAAATATGAGTGGGAGAAAGAGAAGAACTTATACCAATGTGCCTTGACCGATGTTGAAAATGAATCAAGTTCACTCAAATGCGGACAATGAAATAGCACTATTGGTACCAATCTTTATCGGTTCTCACACCTACACAAGTAAAAGCTTATGGAGGGAGCTCGGTGAGGATAGTGGCACAAAATTTAATGCAAAATGTTAGCAAGAGTCAATAATGTTGAAAGAGATTCACAAATTACATAGCTAAACAAGTAGACCAATAGCAATATGAGGCTACGGAAACACACACACGGATAGATAAATGGGGCACGTCTGCCGGTGAATGAGCTCAAAATGTGGAATCCACCAAAATGCTACGTGTTGCACAACTCAAGAGAGACGCCTTACGATTGCTCAATAGGCGGATCGACACTTGTGCACAACCTATAAGATGCAAAATGGATAAACTCTCTATCCCAAGTATGCTATGTATGTATGGTTCGGTGTTTCTCACACAATGATCCAAGATGATCAAGTATGATATCATATGATATATGGTATGATGCTATGGCACTTGCTTACAAGCTCTTTGCTCTCTTTCTTTTTGCTTAAAAGCTTTATTTCTTCTTTTTTTTTTGGCCACTTTGCACAATGCACAAACCAAGATAGCAATTGTGTATATCGGGAACAAACTTGTGACACAAGATATGATACCAATATGATATGGTGTGTATGCAATGGATGGTGTAGATCACTAATGTCGCACAGTAACGTGGCCCGGCAATACTCAATGGCTAGTCTCGATAGGCAAGTGACATAAAAATGGGCTAGGGGTTAACAAATGCAATTGCAAGGGAATGTACAAAGGTGTAAATCAAGATTACGAGTCGCTGCGATGATGAGTGGCGGTGTTCTTGATGTATAGCCGTTCCTAGTTAGCGAAACACCCTAGGAAGCGGAAAACCGCAAACTCAAAATCTCAAAGGCAAATGTCAAATGGTGGTAGCGAAATGCGGTGGTGGTTTGCACTTGGCAATGCGGAAGTGGAATGATGGGCTATACACGTGTCGGAGTTGAATCACGGTCCCTAAGTAGCGAAACACCTTAGGAGACACAACTCACAACACAAACAAAATTGGGTTAAGTTGGGTTGGCGGAAGAGTATGGTGGGCAAGCCTATATCACGGAGATTCACGGTGGTGGTGGTGGTTGATGAAGATGCAACCGTCCCTAAGTAGCCTAAACACCTTAGGAGACTCGAATCACAACTCAAACAACCTCAAATGCAAAGGGAACAAGATTGGTTAGGTTTGGAAGTGGGTGGTGGCTATGCGGATGATATGGTGGAGGGCCCCTGAGCAAACTTGCCAAATTTTCAAAACTTTGATGGAGTCAAAATTGTGTTGGTGGTATTTTGTGGGAAGGGGATGTCAATAGCTTCAAAAGCGAGCTAAAGAGCGTCAAAATCGGAGTTCGGATGAATTAGTTATGGACAAAACAAAAATCAGCGAAAATGCTGAAACTTCAGTTACTGGACGTCCGGAAATGGTCGGACATCCGTAAATCCAGTTCGGGTTAGGGGTTCGTCGTAAATCGGAAAGGTCGGACGATCCGGTCGTTCACAAGAGACTCCGGACGTCCGTGTAAACTCCTGGTCGTCCGTTGGGTCAGTAACAACCTCGAAAATTGAGATCCGAGGCCGCGATTTTGGGTGGAATTTTGGGATTTCTTGGGGATCAAAATTGAAGAGATTTCAAATGGATGAAAGATGGGGAAACTTGGGAAATGCTAGATCCACTCGAAACCAAGCAAATCCATGGATCAAAATCAACAAACATCATCAAAACTAACAAATCACAAAAAAATTTGGGGCTATTTTGGTGGGGATTTTCGGATTTGGGCAAGAACACAACAAAATCAAAAGCTAGAAAAAAGAGGGTAGGGGGCTCCAAAGCGTGATGAGCGTTGATAGAGGTAAAGAGTGTCCAGATGTTTCGATGAGATGGTGCTTCTCCGTTTCTGTGAGAATTAAACCTTGGCGATCCGACTACGATCGTCCTGAGACGTCGCGCCTTATATGTCCTTCAAACCAACTTCCGAGGGTTATTGACCCGCGGCGAACACGATCAACGACGACCAGAAATTTTATTTCTTGTGACAAGCGAAGAACAAGCAAGAAGCTGAGATTGCAATCTGGATATTGCGAATATAAGATAAGCTTTATTGATCAAGGTGGGGTTCTGTGCGCCTTTATCTGAATGGGTGAACACAAGCGAAATGCGAAGTTGCAGCTATGGCGAACTTTTAATCTAAACAAAACCCAAGGTCTAAAAAGGTGCCTAAGGAGGGCTGTATATATGGAGGAAAAGGGAATTTCGTGGCCCTTGGTGGAGGGTCAAAATCAACCTAACTCTTGTTTCCCCACACATACGGACTCTAAAACAATACCTATACTTAAGTATTTCCAAGAAATTACATGGGCTGGCCCACTAATAAGGTATGCGCGGCACCTAGAATAGCCTCGGAGACGACATTTATGAAGTAGCATCTTGTATATTTCGTCCAAGGCTTCATTAAGCCATTATGGTGGCTTCAAAGTCCTGAAATCATCACTTGTAACTCCGTTCTTGTTCCCCTTGCGCATGGCATTATCTCCATGCTTGTTCTTGCTCAATGTCCATCCTTCTCCAAGCTAGGGCCTTCATTTGTAATCTTGACAAATGTATCCAATTTAGGCAGCATCATATTCTCATGAACATTAGAATCAATTACCAAAAAGCGAAAGTACACGATAATTTAATTGGCGTCATGCGAGCTCTGGTAATTGGTCGGATATATGTAGCGATAGAAATTTTGTGGGTGTAACAATGGTAATGATGTCCTCATCATCCTCCCCTTCTTGAAATGAAGTGGAGTCCTAAGCCAGGCTCATATTCCTCACCCAAATAAGGCTTCAAATCTGCAATGTTAAAGTGGGACTAACCCCAAAATCTGCAGGCAGCTCAAGTTTATATGCATTATCATTTATTTTCTCTAACACCTTAAATGGACCATCGGCGCGTGGCATTAGCTTTGATTTGCGCATGGAATTGGAAACCTATCCTTACATAAATGTAACCAAACAAGATCTCCAGTGCAAAAGACAACATGTTTTTCTACCCTTATCTCCGACAGCATGTTTATATTTAGCATTCATCGCTCAATGTTTTCCTTAGTTATCTCATGCGTTTTTAAAATCAATTCAACCGCGTTCTTTAGCATCAAAATTAACCTTCTCCGAGAAGATGGGAGAAAGCGACAAATCAATAGGTTGCTGCGGTGAGAAGCCATACACAATTTCAAAAGGGCACATCTTAGTAGTAAGATGCAATGAGCGATTATAAACAAATTCAATATGAGGCAAGCATTCTTCCCACATTTTCTTATTATTCTTCAAAACAGCCCTAAGCATAGTAGACAATGTTCTATTGGCTACTTCCAGTTTATCCATCGGTTTGGGGGTGACAAGTAGTACTAAAAAGCAGTTTAGTCCCCAACTTAGCCCATAAACATCTCAAAAAGTGGCTAAGAAATTTAGTATCACGATCTGAAACAATAGTATTGTGGCACACCATGCAAGCGAATAATTTCACGAAAGAACAAATCAGCAACATTAACAGCATCCTTAAGCACATGACATGGTATAAAGTGTACCCATTTAGGAATCTA
>JAHIAM010009773.1:0-12933 GCA_021605205.1 Aegilops longissima | reverse complement strand
TCACACATGTATTATGTTTCGGTTAATACAATTCTAGCATGAATAATAAACATTTATCATGAAATAAGGAAATAAATAATAACTTTATTATTGCCTCTAGGGCATATTTCCTTCAGTCCTCCCACTTGCACTAGAGTCAATAATCTAGTTCACATCACCATGTGATTTAACACCAATATTCATATCTGTATATGATTAACACCTATAGTTCACATCATCATGTGACCAACATCCAAAGGGTTTATTTAGAGTCAATAATCTAGTTCACATCGCTATGTGATTTACACCCAAAGAGTACTAACGGTGATCATGTTTTGCTCGTGAGAGAAGCTTAGTCAACGGGTCTCATTACATCTTCAGAGTCGTATGTATTTCGTAAATATTTTATGTCCACAATGCTCGCACACGGAGCTACTCTAGCTAATTGCTTCCACTTTCAATATGTATCCAGGTTGAGACTTAGAGTCATCTCGATCAGTGTAAAAGTTTGCAATCGATGTAACTTTTTACAACAAACTCTTTATTACCTCCATAATCGAGAAACATCTCCTTAGTCCTTACTAAGGATATTCTGATCAATGTCCAAGGATCTACCCTAGATCACTATTGTACCCCTGCCAAATACAGAGCAAGGTATATAATAGGTCCGGTACATAGCATAGCATATACTTTATAGAACCTATGACTGAGGCATAGGAATGGCTTTTCATTCTTTCTATTTTCTCGTTGTGGCGGGATTTGAGTCTTACTCAATTTCATACCTTTGCAAATACAGGCAAGAACTCTTTTCTTTGACTGCTCCATTTTGAACTACTTCAAAATCTTGTCAAGGTATGTACTCATTGAAAAACTTATCAAGCGCCTTGATCTATCTCTATAGATCTTGATGCTCAATATGTAAGTAGCTTCACCAAGGTCTTTCTTTGAAAAACTCCTTTCAAACACTCCTTTATGCTTTGCAGTAATAATTCTACATTATCTGATCATCAACATGTCATTCACATATACTTATCGAAATGCTGTAGTGCTCCCACTCACTTTCTTGTAAATACAGTGCTTCTCCAAAAGTCTCAGATAAAACCATATGCTTTGATCACACTATCAAAGCGCTTATTCCAACTCCGAGATGCTTGCACCAGTCCATTGATGGATCGCTGAAGCTTGCACATTTTGTTAGCTCCTTTAGGATTGACAAAACCAAAGGTTGCATCATATACAACTCTTCTTTAATAAATCCATTAAAGAATGTAGTTTTGACATCCATTTGCCGATTTCATAAAATGTGGCAATTGCTAACATGATTCGACAGATTTTTAGCATCGCCATAGCTTGAGAAAATCTCATTGTAGTCAACACCTTGAACTTGTCGAAAAACCTTTTGTGACAAGTCGAGCTTTGTAGATAGTAACACTACTATCGTCTCTGCCTTCCTCTTGAAGATCCATTTATTTAACATGGCTTGTCTGATCATCGAGCAAGTCAATCAAAGTCCACACTTTGTTCTTATATATGGATCCTATCTCAGATTTTATGGCCTCAAGCCATTTCAAGGAATCTGGGCTCATCATCGCTCTCATAGTTCGTAGGTTCATCATGGTCTAGTAACATGACTTATAGAATATGATTACCGCATCACTCTGGTGCGGATCTTACCGAAGACCCACGAGGTTTGGTAGCAACTTGATCCGAAGTTTCATGATCATCATCATTAACTTCCTCACTAATTGGTGTAGGAATCACTAGAACTGATTTCGTGATGAACTACTTTCCAATAAGGGAGAAGGTACACTATTCATCAAGTTCTACTTTCCTCCCACTCTTTTCTTTCGAGAGAAACTTCTTTCTAGAAAGGATCCATCTTAGCAACGGATAACTTGCCTTCGGATCTGTGATAGAAGGTGTACCCATAGTTACCTTTGGGTATTCTATGAAGACGCACTTTTCCGATTTGGGTTCGAGCTATCAGGTTGAAACCTTTTCATATAAGCAACGCAACTCCAAGCTTTAAGAAACGACATACTTAGGTTTATCGCTAAACCATAGTTCATACGGTGTCATCTCAACGGATTTAGATGGTGCCCTTTTAACGTGAATGCAGCTTGTCTTAATGCATAACCCAAAACGATAGTGGTAAATCGTAAGATACATCATAGATCGCACTATATCCAATAAAGTGCGGTTATTTACGCTCGACACACCATTATGTTGTGGTGTTCCTGTATGGAGCTGTGAAACTATTCCACATTATTTTAATTGAAGACCAAACTCAGAACTCAAATATTCATCTCCACGATCAGATCGCAGAAACTTTATTTTTTGTTACGATGATTTTCCACTTCACTCTAAATTCTTTGAACTTTCTCAACTATTTCAGACTTATGTTTCATCAAGAAGATATAATGCATATCTGCTCAAATCATCCTGTGAAGGTCAGAAAATAATGACATTTTAACGCAGCCTTAATATTCATCGGACCACATACATCAAGATGTATGATTTCCAACAAATCTGTTAAGCTCGCTTCATTGTTCCTGAGAACGGAGTCTTTAGTCATCTTGCCCATGAGGCATGGTTCGCAAGCATCAAGTGATTCATAATCAAGTGATCCCAAAAGTCCATTAGCATGGAGTTTCTCCATGCGCTTTACAACTAATATGACTCCAAACAGCAAAGGCTACAAATAAGTTGCACTATCATTATTAACTTTGCATCTTTTGGCATCAATATTATGAATATGTGTATCACTATCGAGATCCAACAAACTATTTTCATTGGGTGTATAACCATCAAGGTTTTATTCATGTAAATGTAATAACAATTATTCTTTAACTTTAAATGAATAATGGTTTTGCAATAAACATGATCAAATCATATTCATGCTCAACGAAACGCTAAATAACATTTATGGTTATTTTTAACACTAATCTCGAAAATATAGGGAGTGTGTGATGATGATCATATCAATCTTGGAACTATTTCCAACACTCATCGCCACTTCCCTTCAACTAGTCTCCGCTTATTATGTAACCTCCTTCGAAGTTACTATTTCCAGCAATCCAACCAAGATCAAATGCCGAGGGGTTGCTATAAACACTAGTAAGGCACACACATCAATAACATGTATATCCAATATATCTTTGTTCACTTTGCCATCCTTCTTATCCGCCAAACTACTTGGGGCAGTTCCACTTCTAGTGACCAGTCCCTTTGGCAAGAGAAGCACTTAGTCTCGGCTTAGGACCGCACTTGGGCTTCTTCACTTTGAGCAGCAACTTGTTTGCCGCTCTTCTTGAAGTTCCCCTTCTCCCTTTGCCGCTTTTCTTTGAAACTAGTGGTCTTGTCAACCATCAACACTTGATGCTCTTTTCTGATTTCTACCTTCGCCGATTTCAACATCACGAAGAGCTCGGGAATCTTGTCGTCATCCCTTGCATACTATAGTTCATCAATGGTTCTAGTAACTTAGTGATGGTGACTAGAGAATTCTCAATAATCACTATCTTATCTCGAAGATTAACTCCCACGTGATTCATGTAGCATTGAAGTACCCATAATCTGAGCACATGCTCACTAGTTGAGCGATTCTCCTCCATCTTTTAGCTATAGAACTTGTTGAGACTTCATACATCAACTCGGTATTTCCTTGAAATATTAACTTCAATTCCGGAACATCTCATATGGTCCATGTGAAGGAAATATGCCCTAGAGGCAATAATAAAGTTATTATTTATTTCCTTATTTCATGATAAATGTTTATTATTCATGCTAGAATTGTATTAACCGGAAACATAATACATGTGTGAATACATAGACAAACAGTAGTGTCACTAGTATGCCTCTATTAGACTAGCTTGTTAATCAAAGATGGTTAAGTTTCCTAACCATAGACAAAGGAGTTGTCATTTGATTAACAAGGTCACATCATTAGTTGAATGATCTGATTGACATGACCCATTCCATTAGCTTAGCAATCTTATCGCTTAGTATGTTGCTATTGCTTTATCCATGACTTATACATGTTCCTATAACTATGAGATTATGCAACTCCTGCTTACCGGAGGAACACTTTGGTACTACCAAACGCCACAACGAATCGGGTGATTATAAAGGAGTACTACAGTGTCTCCAAAGGCAGATGTTGGGTTGGCGATTTCAAGATTAGGATTTGTCATCCGATTGTCGGAGAGGTATCTTCTGGCCCTTCTCGTAATGCACATCACTAAGCCTTGCAAGCATTACAACTAATGAGTTAGCTGTGAGATGATGTATTATTGAACTAGTAAAGAGACTTGCCAAGAACTAGATTGAACTAGGTATTGATACCACGATCGAATCTCTGCAAGTAACATACCGATGACAAAGGAACAACGATGTTGTTATGCGGTCCTGACCGATAAAGATCTTCAGAGAATATGTAGGAGCCAATATGGGCATCCAGGTCCCGCTTATTGGTTATTGACCGAGACGGTCTCGGTCATGTCTACATTGTTCTCGAACCGTAGGGTCCGCACGCTAAGGTTTCATGGACGGTTATATTATGAGTTTGTGTATTTTGATGTACCAAGGAGTTCGGAGTCCCGGATGTGATCACGGACATGACGAGGAGTCTCAAATGGTCGAGACATAAAGATTGATATATTGGACGGCTATATTCTGACACCGAAAGGTTCCTGGGAAGCCTGAGAAAACCGGAGTGCCAGGGGTTACCGGAACCCCGGGAAGTAATGGCCATTAAGAGGGGAGAGAGAGGCACTGGGAGGTGGCGCGGCTTCCCCATGGGGAGTCCGAATAGGACAGGAGGGGGCGCGCCCCTTCCCTCTCCCTCTCCTCTTCCTTCCCCTTCCTCCTTCCTGATTGAGGAAAGGAGTCCTACTCCCACTAGGAGGAGGACTCCTCCCCTTGCCTGCTCCTAGGGCCGGCCGGCCTCCCCTTGCTCCTTTATATACGGGCAGGGGGGGCACCCCAGAACACACAAGTTGATCCTTGAGATCGTTCCTTAGCTGTGCTGTGCCCCTCCACCATATTCCACCGGTCATATCGTAGAGCGGTGCTTAGGCGAAGCCCTCCGCCGGTAGAACATCAAGATCGCTACCACGCCTGGCCGCGGCGACGGAACTCTCTCCCGAGCTTTGCCGGATCGGAGCCCGAGGAGCGCCACCGAGCTGTAATGCAGTCAAGAGGCTGGAGACGGCGCTGGAGTAACGGCGCTGGGATCGCTGATCGCGAGGAGAACGATTACTATCTTCCTCTACGCCAGATCGCTTCCGCTCGGTTCACGAGGGTACGAGACAACACTCTCCCTCTCTGCTATGCATCACCATGATCTTTGCGGTGCGAGGGAAATTTTTGAAATTACTAATGCCCCAACAAGTGGCATCCGAGCCTAGGTTTTATGGTTTGATGTTTTTGCACGGTAGAACACAAGTGAGTTGTGGGCGTATAAGTCATACCGCTTACCAGCATGTCATACTTTGGTTCAGCGGTATTGTGAGATGAAGCTGCCCGGACCGACATTACGCCAGACGCTTACGCGAGACTGGTTTCACTGCTACGAGCACTCGGCTTAAAGGTGGCGGCGGTGTCTGCTTCTCTCACTTTAGTTGAACTGAGTGGCCACGCCCGTCCTTGAGAAGGTTAAAACGAGTCTATTTGACGAAGTATCGCTGTGGTCTTGATGCGTAGGTGAGATTGGTTCTGCTTAAGCCCGTAGCAGCCACGTAAAATTTGCAACAACAAAGTAGAGGACGCCTAACTTGTTTTGCAGGCATGTTGTGATGTGATATGGTCAAGACGTGATGCTATATTTTATTGTATGAGATGATCATGTTTTGTAACCGGGTTATCGCAAACGGCTGGAGCCATATGGTTGTCGCTTATTGTATGAAATGCAACGCCTCGTAATTGCTTTACTTTATCACTAAGCGGTAGCGATAGTCGAGAAGCAATAGATGGCGAAACGACAACGATGCTACGATGGAGATCAAGGTGTCGCTACCGGTGACGATGGTGATCACGACGGTGCTTCGAGATGGAGATCACAAGCACAAGATGATGATGGCCATATCATATCACTTATATTGATTGCATGTGATGTTTATCCTTTATGCATCTTATTTTGCTTTGATTGACGGTAGCATTTTAAGATGATCTCTCACTAAAATTATCAAGTAGTGTTCTCCTGAGTATGCAACGCTGCTAAAGTTCGTCGTGCCGAGACACCACGTGATGATCGGGTGTGATAAGCTCACGTCCATCTACAACGGGTGCAAGCAGTTTTTGCACACGCAATACTCAAAGTTATACTTGACGAGCCTAGCATATGCAGATATGGCCTCGAACACGGAGACCGAAAGGTCGAGCGTGAATCATATAGTAGATATGATCAACATAAGATGTTCACCATTGAAAACTACTCCATCTCACGTGATGATCGGTTATGGTTTAGTTGATTTGGATCACGTGACTTAGATGACTAGAGAGATGTCTGTCTAAGTGGGAGTTCTTAAGTAATATGATTAATTGAACTTAAATTTATCATGAACTTAGTAACTGATAGTATCTTGCTTGTCTATGTTTGTTTATAGATAGATGGCTCGTTGTTGTTCCGTTGAATTTTAATGCGCCTTGAGAAAGCAAAGTTGAAAGATGATGGTAGCAATTACACGGATCGGGTCCGTAACCTCGAGGATTATCCTCATTGCTGCATGTAAGAGTTACGCCCCGATGCACCGCTAGGTGCTGTGCCCGTCACGATGCAACATTTACGACGTTAAGAACGCTAGCGAGCAAAGTCGATGACTACTCTATAGTTCAGTGCAGCTGCTTTACGGCTTAGAACTGGTCTTCAACGACGCTTTGAACGCTATGGAGCATATGAGATGTTCCAGAGTTGAAGTTGATATTTCAAATGAATGCCCGGATTGAGAGATATGAAGTCTCCAATAAGTTCTATAGCTGCAAGATGGAAGAGAATGGGTCTCACAAGGAGCACATTCGTAATGTCAGGTATGTACAATCACTTGACTCAACTGGGAGTTAATCTTCCGGATGATTGTGTCATTGACAATTCTTCAATCACTGCCACCAAGCTACAAAGGCTTCGTGGATGAACTATAATATGCAAGGGTTAGTAAAGACTATGCCTGAGCTCTTCGCAATGCTAAAGTCCATGGAGGTAGAAATCAAGAAGGAGCATCAAGTGTTGATGGTCAATAAGACCACTAGTTTCAAGAAGAAAGGCAAAGGAAGAAGAAGGAACTTAAGAAGAACAAAGCAAACAAGTTGTTGCTCAGAGAAGAAACCCAAGTCCGACCTAAACCTGAAACCGAAGTGCTTCTATCGCAAGCGCATCGGGTCACCGAAGCGGAACTGCCCCAAGTATTTGGCGGATAAGAAGGATGGCAAGGTGAACAAAGGTATATGTGATATACATGTTATTGATGTACCTTACTAGAGCTCGCAGAGAACTGGGTATTTGATACTGGTTTTGTTGCTAATATTTGCAACTCAAATGTGGGACTACGGATTGCTTAACACCGCAAAGGACGAGGTGACGATGCGCTGTGGAATGGTTCCAAAGTCGATGTAATCGCGGTCGGCACGCTACCTCTACATCTACCTTCGGGATTAGTTTTAGACCCAAATAATTGTTATTTGGTGCCGCTGAGCATGAACATTATATCTGGATCTTTGTTTGATGCGTAGACGGTTATTCATTTAAATCAGAGAATAATGGTTGTTCTATTTATATGAATAATATCTTTTATGGTCATGCACCCTTGAAGAGTGGTCTATTTTTAATGAATCTCGATAGTAGTGATACACATATCATAATGTTGAAACCAAAAAATGCAGAGTTGATAATGATAGTGCAACTTATTTGTGGCAATCGCTGCTTAGGTCATATCGGCATAAAGATGATGAAACTCCATATCGATGGACTTTGGAGTCACTTGATTATGAATCACTTGGCACTTAAGTAACCGTGCCTCATGGGCAAGATGACTAAAACCCCGCTTCTCCGTACTATGGAGAGAGCAACAGATTTGTTGGAAATCATACATGTATGTATGTGGTCCAATGAATGTTGAGGCTCGTGGCGGATATCGTTATTTTCTCACCTTCAGATGATTTAAGCAGATATGGGTATATCTACTTAATGAAACATAAGTCTCAAACATTTGAAAAGTTCAAAGAATTTCAGAGTGAAGTTGAAAATCATCGTAATAAGAAAATAAAGTTTCTACGATTCGATCGTGGAGGCGAATATTTGAGTTACGAGTTTGGTCTACATTTGAAACAATGCGAATAGTCAAGCAACTCACGCCCACCGGAACACCACAGCGTAATGGTGTGTCCGAACGTCAGAATCGCACTTTACTAGATATGGTGCGATCTATGATGTCTCACAGATTTACCGCTATCGCTTTGGGGTTATGCTCTTGAGACGGCGTGATTCACGCTGAATAGAACACCATCAAAACTGCTGAGACGACACCTTATGAACTATGGTTTAGCAAGAAACCAAAGTTGTCGCTTTCTTAAAGTTTGGGGATGCGATGTTTATGTGAAAAGCTTCAACCCATAAGCTCGAACCTAAATCGGAGAAATGTGTCTTCATAGGATACCCAAAGGAGACATTGGGTACACCTTCTATCACAGATCCGAAGGCAAGACATTTGTTGTTAAGAATGGATCCTTTCTAGAGAAGGAGTTTCTCTCGAAAGAAGAGGAGAGGAGAAAGTAGAACTTGATGAGGTAATCGTACCTTCTCCCTTATTTGAAAGTAGTCAATCAGTAAACCGGTTTCGCGACATCTACACCAAATAGTGAGGAAGTTGATGATGTTGATCATGAAACTTCAGATCAAGTTACTACGTAAACCTCGAGATCAACCAGAGTAAGATCCGCACTAGAGTGGTAACGGTAATCCTGTTCGGAAGTCATGCTACTAGATCATGATGAACCCATTTAACTATGAAGAAGCGATGGTGAGCCCAGATTCGCAAAATGGCTTGAGGCCATGAAATCAGATGGGATCCATGTATGAAAACAAAGTGTGGATTTTGGTTGACTTGCCCGAGGGTCGGCAAGCAATAGAAAACAAGTGGATCTTCAAGAAGAAGACCGACGATTACGGTAATATTATCGTTTTAAAGCTCGACTTGTCGCAAAGGGTTTTCGACAAGTTCAAGGGATTGACTACGATGAGACCTTTCACCACCAGAAGCGATGCTTAAGTCCGTCTGAATCATGTTAGCAATTGCCGGATTTTATGATTATGAAATTTGGCAAATGGATGTAAAGACTGCATTCCTGAATGGATTTCCGAAGAAGAGTTGTATATGATGCAAATGTAAGGTTTTATCGATCCAAAGGAGCTAACAAAGTGTGCAAGCTCCAAATGATCCATTTATGGATCCTGCAAGTATCTCGAGTTGAATAAACGCTTTGATAGTGTGATCAAAGTTATTGGGTATACATGCACTTTTGGAGAAGCCTCAGATTACAAGAAAGTGAGTGGAGCTCAGAGCATTTCCGATATTATATGTAGATGACATATTACTAATCGGAAATGATATAGAATTTCGATAGCATAAAGGGATACTTGAATAAGAGTTTTCGATGAAAGACCCGTGAAGTTGCTTACATATTGGGCATCAAAATCTATAGAGATAGATCAAGACGCTTAATTGACTTTCACAAAGCACATACCTTGACAAAATTTTGAAGAAGTTCAAATGGATCAAGCAAAGAAAGGGTTCTTGCCTGTGTTACAGGTGTGAAGTTGAGTAAGACTCAATGCCCCACCACCGCAGAAGATAGAGAGAAAATGAAAGATGTTCTCTATGCCTCAGCATAGGCTCTATCATGTATGCAATGCTGTGTACCAGACTGACATGTGTGCCTTGCTATAAGCTTAGCAGTGGAGGTACCAAAGTAATCCAGAGTGGATCATCGGACATGGTCAAGAACATCCCGAAATACCCGAAAAGGACTAAGGATATGTTTCTCGATATGGAGGTGACAAAGAGCTCATCGAATCGGTTACGCTTGATGCAAGTTTTCATGACCATCCGACGATTCTAAATCGCAAACCGGATAATGATTTACACTAAACGGAGGCTGTCAGCTGGTGCAGTTCTAAACAAAGCGTCCAGATGGATCTGTGTGAACGGAATATTTCAGCTTCGGAAGCAGCTAATGAAGGAGTCTCGATGAAGGAGTTCATATCCCATCTAGGTGTCATACCTAGTGCATCGGGTCCAATGAAAATCTTTTGTGATGACATCGAGCAATTGCTTTAGCAAAGGAATCCAGATTTCACAAGAGAACCAAACACATCAAGAGACGCTCAATTCCATCCGGACTTAGTCCGTGGGAGACATAGAGATTTGTAGATACATAATGGATCTGAATGTAGCGGCATCTGCTGACTAAGCCTCTTCCACGAGCAAAACATGATCAAGACTCAAGACTCCATGGGTGTTAGAATCATTACTATGTAATCTAGATTATTGACTCTAGTGCAAGTGGGAGATCAAGGAAATATGCCCTAGAGGCAATAATAAAGTTATTTATTTCCTTATTTCATGATAAATGTTTATTATTCATGCTAGAATTGTATTAACCGGAAACATAATACATGTGTGAATACATAGACAAACAGAGTGTCACTAGTATGCCTCTATTTAGACTAGCTTGTTAATCAAAGATGGTTAAGTTTCCTAACCATAGACAAAGGAGTTGTCATTTGATTAACAAGGTCACATCATTAGTTGAATGATCTGATTGACATGACCCATTCCATTAGCTTAGCACCATCGCTTAGTATGTTGCTATTGCTTTTATCCATGACTTATACATGTTCCTATAACTATGAGATTATGCAACTGCTGCTAATGGAGGAACACTTTGGTACTACCAAACGTCACAACGAATCGGGTGATTATAAAGGAGTACTACAGGTGTCTCCAAAGGCGTATGTTGGGTTGGCGATTTCGAGATTAGGATTTGTCACTCCGATTGCTCTGGAGAGGTATCTCTCGGCCCTCTCGGTAATGCACATCACTAAGCCTTGCAAGCATTACAACTAATGAGTTAGCTGTGAGATGATGTATTACGGAACGAGTAAAGAGACTTGCCAAGAACGAGATTGAACTAGGTATTGATACCGACGATCGAATCTCTGCAAGTAACATACCGATGACAAAGGAACAACGATGTTGTTTGCGCGTCTCTGACCGATAAAGATCTTCAGAGAATATGTAGGAGCCAATATGGGCATCCAGGTCCCGTCTCATTGGTTATTGACCGGAGACGGTCTCCGGTCATGTCTACATTGTTCTCGAACCGTAGGGTCCGCACGCTAAGGCTTGGCATGACGTTATATTATGAGTTTGTGTATTTAGATGTACCAAGGAGTTCGGAGTCCCGGAATGTGATCACGGACATGACGAGGAGTCTCAAATGGTCGAGACATAAAGATTGATATATTGACGGTTATATTCGGACACCGAAAGGTTCCTAAGTTTTCGGAGAAAACCGGAGTGCAAGGGGTTACCGGAACCCCTGGAAGTAATGGGCCTATTGGGCCAAGAGGGAGAGAGAGGGCACGACCAGGAGGTGGCGCTCCCCATGGGGAGTCCCGATAGGACAGGAGGGGGCGCGCGGCTTTCCCTCTCCCTCTCCCTCTCTTTCCTTCCCCTTCCTCCTTCCTAGTTGAATTAGAAAGGAGTCCATTCCACTCAGGAGGAGGACTCCTCCCTGGCGCTGCCTCCTAGGTCCGGCCGCCCTCCCCTTGCTCCTTTATATACGGGGGCAGGGGGCACCCTAGAATGTACAAGTTGATCTCTGAGATTGTTCTCTAGCTTGCGGTGCCCCTCCACCATATTCCACCTCGGTCATATCAGTAGCGGTGGTGTTAGCGAAGCCTCCGCCGGTAGAACATCAAGATCGCCACCACGCCGTCAGTGTCGACGAACTCTCTCTCCCCGGAGCTTGGTCGGATCGGAGCTCGAGGATGCCACCGACGTGCAGACGGTGTCCAAGAACTCTGAGGCGCCGGAGTAACGCTGGGATCGGTTGATCGCGAGGAGAACGCATTACTACTTCCTCTACGCCAGATCGCTTCCGCCGGGTTCACGAGGGTAACGAGACAACACTCTCCCCTCTCGCTGCTATGCATCACCATGATCTTGCGTGTAAAGAGAAATTTTTTGAAATTACTACGCTCCCCAACACCATGACGCTCAAAACGCCTTTGAAGTCCCGATTCTAAGCCGCTAACATGGTGCACTAAACTATCAAGTAGTCATCATATTGAGCTTTAGCCAAACGCTCATAACGCTCCCAGATTCGCCCTGCATTAGGTCTGGCTCACCCAGCTGCATCATGGACATAATTCTTCCAGCAGCAATGAGGATAAACCTCAGATCACGGATCCAATCTGCATCATTGCTACTAACATTTTTCAATACAATTTTCTAGGAACACATATAAAACATCGGGAAGCAAAACACATAGGAAGCAACAACGTGAGCTATTGATCTACAAACATATTTTGCAAAATACTACCAGGACTAAGTTCATGATAAATTAAAGTTCAATTAATCATATTACTTAAGAACTCCCACTTAGATAGACATCCTCTAATCTTCTAAGTGATTACGTGATCCATATTACCTACACCATGTCCGATCACACGTGAGATGGAGTAGTTTCAATGGTGAACATCAATATGTTGATCATATCTACTATATGATTCACGCCGACCTTTCGGTCTCCGTGTTCCGGAGGCCATATCCTCTATATGCTAGGCTCACAAGTTTAACCTAAGTATTCCTGCGGCGCAACTGTTTTGCACCCGCTGTATTTGAACGTAGAGCCCATCACACCGATCATCACGTGGTGTTCTCAGCACGAAGAACTTTC
>JAHIAM010009772.1:0-14544 GCA_021605205.1 Aegilops longissima | reverse complement strand
GCTGCAGGTCCATCGTTGATGCCCGGCAAAGCGCACCTTCTTTGCATCAAGGCATCCAAAGTGATTAGCTCTTCCGACTTTATGAGCCAATCATCACCACAATCCTCCAAGAGAACATCGATTCAGCCTCGGAATCGAAAGTTGTCCCGGGGTGGTGGCGGTGGATTGTTGGTGTTGTTTTCGATTCGATGAGTAGTGATGAGGGCATTTTGGCCGGAGACCGGGTGAGCTCAGAAAACGGCCCCCTGAGGCATCCGTGTTTTGGGGTGGATGAGAAATTAGAATAGAACAATGGTCTAATGAGAAATAACACTACCCATATGAATGCACAAACATAAACACACCAATCATTTATTCATTCCACTCAAACATGGTTCAATCTCGAACAAAAGCTCATGACTAATCAAAATAAACCTAACCGACGTAAAAGTAAAATAACATGGTGGTCACTAAAAGTCTTCATCAATAATCCTTGGCCCTTCCGGCGATGTCCTCCAGGCGCCCTCTGGCTTCCTCCGGAACTCCCTTCATAATCCTGATCATTGCTCACGAGGGGTCCATCATCTCCACTCGGAAAGGTCCTTCCCAAGTCCATCTTTTCCTCAACTGCAAGCTTCATCTTCACGCCGAGCTCCATGAAGTCCGCGACTTTTCCTCATGGTTAAGGAAGTCTGGGGTGTTTTCTCCTCCGCCCACGGAACAATAGCCTCCGGGCCTTCGAGTTACGGGCGAGTCCAATCTCCTGCTTCGAGGAGACACTCCAAGTCCCGGATGTAGAGAGTGGAGTCGCCCCACGGACGGATGATATCTCCATTCCTTGCTCCAGAAACCATGGCGAGGTCCAGGATCGAGCTCGCCCAGATTCTCGGAGATGTCCAAGGGCACGATAGATCGCCATGTCCTTCCGATGATCCAGCTTGAAATCGGTGAACTCAAAGTCAATAGGTCCGGTGTCCTCCGGTTCTCCTGAATATGCACTTCAACTCAGAGCGGTGTCCGGAAGTGCATTGGTTGGCTTCCCGTGATCGGGGGAGCAATCTTCAGCTTTTCACATCCGACCAGCTTCCGGGGCATCGCCTCATCGGGCGGCAAAACTCCAGCAAACCGGGTGAACTCGGCCATCTAGAATGTTGAAAATCGGAGAGGAGAGTGGGGAGAATTACGGAATGATAAGGATATAAAGAAATAGTCTCTTCCTATGGCTTCCGATCCTAGGGGTTACGATCCACTTATGTGCTCGAACCATCTCAGAGCGACCGACCCAAAATCGGCAAATCTTCGGTTCGTACATCCCAAGATCATGCCGGTACTAAAGACATCGATGAAATAATCAAAGTTCAATCACATGAATTTATTACACGATTCTCATATAGAGTCTTTATTACAAGAGAATAAATTCGCCAACCAACCATGAGAAATAAACTAATAATGCCAAGCGAGAAGATAAAGCGAGTCCATCCGACCAAAGGGCAATCGCGCTGAGCGAGCCTCATTCCCGATCGAATAAATCTCGCAACATAAGAGTAGTGTAGGTCAGCTTTTGAATAAGCTGGGCATGAAGAGAATAACAATAATAAAATTCCTAACTATATGCATTTTGGCTATGGGGTCTAAGTTTCATCATTTTGAAGCCAATTTTTCCTACTAAAAGGACTGCTTGCAAAAATTACTACAAATTGTTGGTAGTTATTGAGATGGTTCCGCCAACCAATATCTCATTCCCAAATTATTAAGTCATAAACCCTCAAATTAATTTATTAATTTTAGTGTTGAGATTTCAAACTTCCAAGTTCCAGGGCTCAAATTGTCCGGAATCGGGACACCTAATCGATTAGATTTTAACTCGCAGATTTATGACTTTACCCGCAAGAATCATTCCTCCTTTTGTCTTCGCTTCATGGTGTTTGAAGACGGATGAATGAAACAGGTCTTCCAAAGAGTTCTTCTCACCGCGACCCATCCAATCCTACCCCTTTTCTACATCTCAGAAAACCCCCCCAACACTACTAGGGTTGACCCAAGAGCCCATAATGGCTTTGGGCTGCATGTAAGCTTCCGTCAATGGGGCATCCATCCATCTCTTGGGTGGGTGAAGCTCGCAAGATGTCATGGCACTTCTCCATGCATCCCGCCAACCACCGGGTTCTTGGGTGCCCCAACCGCCCTCCACCAAAGAGTGAATTCAAGTCCATCTTGATTCTTGTAGTTCATGGGTTGTCATCATCATTGACTCTCACATCTTTCTTATGAATTTCACTCAACCAAAACCCGCTACGAAAGCAAAGTAAACTACTTCCCCCGGGGTCATGGAACAAGGGGATGGGTTCATCCTACCACATGATACTACTCAAGATTAATAACTTCAAAATTTCAACATGCATGCATGGTGGGTGGTATAATTTCTAATGCACAAAATCATAGGTATTGAAAATAACATGATCAAGACTTGCCTTGCCGATGATCCTCAAGCTAGGGATTCAGAGGCTTCAGACCAAACTCTACCGAGACAAACAATACCACAATAAGCATATAATATCATCACTTATCACAATAGCAATAGCAACATAACACACCAAAACAAACAAGTCAAAACCCAAAGGAAAATCCAATTCAAAGTTTTCCTACTTCAAGCAACAACAAAAATAGTTTTATATAACAAAAAATTTCCAACATAACCTAATCATGGTTTTATGTTAACTTAAGAAAAGAATGCATTAAGCAATTAGGAGCAAAAAGAATCAATTTAAAATCTATTATGAAACTCCTATTAGGCCTAATTCAAATTCTATTAAGAAAATAAAATAAAAGTTTTATTTATTATAAATAAAAGTTCATCCTATAAAGTGACAGAAACTATTCTAGAATAATCATTCACATGGAAAATAAATTGATTTACTAATTAAAATAATAGGAAAACAGAGCTAGTTAATTAATTAGGATTAACAAGATTCTGCTTAAAACTATTTTTTATTAATCCTAAAATCCCAAATTAATTTCTATGGTTTGGCAATGCAAAACAAAGTTGGGACAAAAGAATCATATAAAAATAATTTTCCTAACTCATGTTATAACAGATTTACTATTCTGACTAAATTTAAAGCAATTTAAAATAATTTTAAAATAGCTAATAATATTTTCTCAGAAACTATAGAAAATTTGCAAACCAACAAAAAAGAATCACCTAAAATATTAAGTAGAATAAAAGATGAATTTTTCAAATCAGGAACTATTCTTTAAAAACAGAAACGAAAATAAAAGAAAATGGCCTAATGGGCCTAACCACAACCAGTGTAAAATAAACTAAACGGGCCTAGGGTTAAACGAGTCGGGCGGGCAAATAAATAAAACTAACTAAAACTAAACGACTAAACCGAGCGAACGGTTTTATTTAAAGAACTTATTTTTCGGGTGTTCTAATCACACCGATAAAACGACGGAGGGGGGGGTGATCCCGCAACCGGAGCTCGACGGGGCGGGCGGCGGGGGCGAGTGTGTTGGCCTCCGGTTGTCGGGGGGCGGAGTGGTCCGGCGGTAATGCGAGGGGGTGTTGGTGGAGTCGGCAGCCTCGGGAGGTCTAGGGCGAGGGCGATGTAAATGGCGGCGGTGGCTGGTCCCATGGGGAGGGGAGGGGGGTCCGAGGGGGAGGGGGATTGGGGGAGGGTTTAAAAGGGGGCCTGGCTTAAGGGGGGCGATCGGGAGGATCGAACCGATCTCACGGATCCGCGATCGGCGGCGGGCGGGCGGGCGAGGGGTTGAAGACGGGTGGGCCCACCCGGCAGAGAGAGGGGGGCGGTCGGGCGACCGCCCGAGGGGTTTCGGCGAGGGGGAGGTCGGTCGGCGGGCCGGCCGTCCCCGGTCGGCCCCGGCCAGGGTGCTTTCCCATTCACCCTGGGGGGTTTTTTTTAAAATTTATTTTTTAAATAAAACAAAAAGAGATTTTATAGAATATAAATATTTTATATAGGACATATATATACCAAAATGATCAGGAATATTCCTATCTTTTGAACATTTTTCCAAAGGCAATCCAAACTTTATAAAATTTCATTTTTTCAAATTCAAATAAATCTCAAGTTTGAATTCAAAACTTTTGGCAAGGTTTTCTCCTATTTTTGGAGTGTCATGTTTATCCTCTCATACTTTTGATCAAGTATTTATCGCATAATTTTGAAATGATTCCCACTTGCCATAGTTTGAATTCAAATTTGAAAACTCAAACTTTCCAAACTTCAAATGGCATTCAAATTCAAACAGGATGCATAGATGTTAGCTATAATTGTAAAACATTCCAAATAGGAAATTTGGGATGTTACAAAAGGATTACAATCCCATCTCATGAGACCGAGATCCTATCGGTGAAACCGATTTTCCTAGGGTTTGTGGGGGCTATGACATCCAACTTGGCGCCAGAAGAAAGAATCGGGGGAAAGTTTGACTGAGGTTTAGGTCATTGTGGATGGAGAAAAGGGGTTTTGGAGCATATCACTGCACATGAAGCAAGAGGCTCATTACAACACCTCATCCCTCCTTGATAGTATTGGCTTTTTATAGACTCAATGTGATCTTGGATCACTAAAATATAAAATGAAGAGTCTTGAGCTTGAAGCTTGAGCCAATCCTTTGTCCTTAGCATCTTGAAGGAGTTCCCACATCCTTTAGTCCATGCCACCCATTGTTGAACTTATCTAAACATACTAGATAAAAGTGTTAGTCCAACAAGGGATATGTTGACATTAATTACCAAAACCATCTAGGGAGCACTTGTGCTTTCACCGATCCGCGGCATCCGGTAATTCTCCGAAATACATCCGGTAATCCTTCACTACTTCCTCCAACAACTCCCGAGAGGGAATTCACTTGTTCTCCTTGGCATGCCCGATACATACTTGATCCTTTTTTCCGGTGGTGAGGAATTGACCACCGAATCGATGTTTCCTCCATACATTGATAGCCAATTGATGTCTACTACGCAACCTTCTTCTTGTAGACGTTGATGGGCCTCCATGTGCAGAGGTTTTAGGACAGAGCAAATTTCCTCAAGTGGATGACCTAAGGTTTATCAATCCGGGAGGCGAGATGAAGATGGTCTCTCTCAAACAACCCTGCAACCAAATAACAAAGAGTCTTTGTGTCCCCAACACACCCAATACAATGGTAAATTGTATAGGTGCACTAGTTCGAAGAGATGGTGATACAAGTGCAATATGGATGGTAGATATAGGTTTTGTAATCTGAAAAAATAAAAACAGCAAGGTAGCAAGTGGTAAAAGTGAGGAAATGGTATTCATGCTAGGAAACAAGGCCTAGGGTTCATACTTTCACTAGTGCAAGTTCTCTCAACAATAATAACATAATTGGATCATATAACTATCCCTCAACATGCAACAAAGAGTCACCCAAAGTCATTAATAGCAGATTTGAACAAATGAAGAGATTATGGTGGGTAAAACCACCTCAAAGTTATTATTTCCAATCAATCTGGGGCTATTCCTCAAGTGTCACAAACAACCCTAGAGTTAATACTAGAATAACACCTTAAGACACAAATCAACCAAAACCCTAATGTCACCTAGATACTCCAATGTCACCTCAAGTATCCGTGGGATTTATACGATATGCATCACACAATCTCGATTCATCTATTCAACCAACACATAGAACCTCAAAGAGTGCCCCAAAGTTTCTACCAGAGAATCACGAAAACGAGCCAACCCCTATGCATAGGTTCAGGGGAACCCCAAGTTGATCACCAAAACATACATCAAGTGAATCACGGATATCCCATTGTCACCCAGGCACGGCAAGACATACATCAAGTGTTCTCAAATCTTTAAAGACTCAATCCGATAAGATAACTTCAAGGGGAAACTCAATCCACTACAAGAGAGTAGGGGGAGAAGAAACATAAGATCCAACTATAATAGCAAAGCTCAATACATCAAGATCGCAAATCAAAACACAGAGAGAGAGAGAGAGAGAGAGAGAGAGAGAGAGAAATCAAAACATAGCTACGGTACATACCCTTAGCCCCGAGGGTGAACTACCCTCCTCGCATGGAGAGCGCCGGATGATGAAGATGGCCACTGAGGGATCCCTCCCAGGTGGGAACGGGTCCCATTGGTTTTGTGGCTAAGAGGTTTTGGGCGGAACCCCATCTATTCTCGCTTCGAAGTTTTAGGACGGGACATATGGATGAAAGAAGTACGCCGGTGGACCCCGGGGACCCACGAGGGGGGGGCGCCCTAGGTGATGAGGACATCAATACCATTATTACACCCACACCCCGCTGTTATACATACCCGACCAATTACTAGAGCTCACAAACGCCAATTAAATTATCACTTATTTTGGTAATGATTCTAATGTTCATGAGAATATGATGCTGTTTAAATTGGATACATTTGTTTTGCTTACAAATGAAGGTCCCCATGGATAAGAGGGATGAACACCGGAGCAAGACCAAGCATGGAGATGATGGCATAGGGGAACAAGAATGGAGTTACAAGTGATGATTTTAGGACTTTGAGGCCCCATAATGAGTGCATGAAGCCTTGGACGAAATATACAAGATGCCACTTCATAATATTCGCCATAGGCTATTCTAGGTGCCCACTTATTATTGGGCCAGGCCCATGTAATTTGAAATACTTAAGTATAGGCTATTTTAGAGTCCAGTGTGGGGAAACAAGAGTTAGGGTTGGTTTGGACCCTCCCAAGGGCCACGAAATTCCTCCTCTTCCTCCATATATAAGCCCTTAGGGCCCGGTTAGACTTTGGGTTTTGTTTAGATTAAAAGTTCGCCATAGCTGCAACTTCGCAATTTGCTTGTGTTCAACGACTGCAAAAGGCGCCAAACCCCACCTTGATCAATAAAGCTTTCTCTTATATTCGCAATATCCAGATTGTTCTTGCCTGCAGGAAAAACCTTTTGGGGTGTTGATCGTGTTCGGGGTAATAACCCTCGGAGTTGGTTTAGCGAAAGGCGGACGCCCTCGACGTCGAGTCGGATCCCAAAGTCGACTTCATCCTAAACGATAGCCACCATCTCATCGAAAGACACACCTTTGCCTCTATCACTAGGGGTGGGCGCCCCCACCTCGGGGCCATCTCCTTCTTTCCCGACGCACTCCAAGCTTTTCCGAGCTTTCCTTCCAAAAATAACTGTTGATTTCATTCGTTTCGATTCGCTTTATTCCTTTTCTTCAAACACTAAATAGGCAAAAAAACAGCAATTTGGGCCTCCGTTAATAGGTTAGTCCCAAAAGTAATATAAAAGTGGATAATAAAGCCCAATATTGTCCAAAACAGTAGATAATATAGCATGGAGCAATCAAAATTATAGATACGCTAAGACGATCGCATCCCGCTTAATTCCTGCCCCAGTAGGTAAATGATAAAAGATAATTTTTATTGGGTGCTACTTGGCATAATTTCAATGTAATTCTTCTTACTTGTGATATGAATATTCAGATCCAAGATTCAAGACAAAGGTTTAATATTTACATAAAATAATAATACTCCAAGCATACTAACAAAGCCATTATGTCTTCTCAAAATAACATGGCCAAAGAAAGTTATCCCTACAAAATCATATAGTTTGGCTATGCTCTAGCTTCACCACACAAAGTATTTAAATCATGCACAACCCCGGACAAGCCAAGCAATTGTTTAATACTTTTGACATTCTCGAACTTTTTCAATCTTCACGCAATACATGAGGTGACCCATGGACATAGCACTATATTGGAATAGAATGATGGTTGTGGAGAAGAAAATAGGATAAGATAGTCTCATATCGACTAGGCGATCAACAGGCTATGGAGATGCCCATCAATAGATATCAATTTGAGTGAGTAGGGATTGCCATGCAACGGATGCACTAGAGCTATAAGTATATGAGAGCTCAAAAAAGAAACTAAGGGTGTGCATCCAACTTGCTTTCTCACGAAGACCTAGGGCATTTTGAGGAAGCCCATCATTGAATATACAAGCCAAGTTCTATAATGAAAGATTCCCACTAGTTATGAAAGTGACAACAAAGACTCTCTATCATGAAGATCATGGTGCTACTTTGAAGCACAAGTGTGGTAAAAGGATAGTAGCATTGTCCCTCTTTTTTCTTATTTTTTTATTTTTTTGTTTGGGCCTTCTTCTTTTATAGTCTTTTTATACCTTTTTTTCGTCCGAGTCTCATCCCGACTTGTGGGGAATCATAGTTCCATCATCCTTTCCTCACTAGGACAATGCTCTAATAATGAAGATCATCACACTTTTATTTTCTTACAACTCAACAATTACAACTCGATACTTAGAACAAATATGACTTATATGAATGCCCCGTGTACCGGGATTGCAATGACTCATGAGTGACATGTATGAAAGAATTATGAACGGTGGTTTGCCATAAATACAATGTCAACTACATGATCATGCAAAGCAATATGCCAATGATGGAGCGTCATAATAAACTAAACGGGGAAAGTTTGGCAATATATCTTGGAACGGCTATGGAAATGCCATGATAGGTAGGTATGGTGGCTGTTTTGAGGAATGTATATTGGGGGTGTATGATACCAAAAAGTGTGTGGTATTAGAGAGGCTAGCAATGGTGGAAGGAAAAAAGGTGTATAATCCTGGATTCAACATTAGTCATAAAGAACTCATATACTTATTGCAAAAATCTATAAGTTATCAAAGCAAAGTATTATGCCATGCTCCTAGGGGATAGATTGGTAAAAGACCATCGTCTTCCCCACCGCCACTCATAAGGAAGACAATCAATAAATAAATCTTCCACTTCATCACATAACAGCACTATATGCATGCTACGGAATCACAAACTTTAACACAAGTATCTCTCAAATTCATAACCACTCAACTAGCACAACTTTAATATCACCATCTCCATATCTCAAAACAATTATCAAGCATCAAACTTTCGTAATATTCAACACACTCATAAGAATTTTACAAATCTTGTATGCCTAGCATATTAGGATTATTTAAGAAAATCACCTTGATATTTAAGACTCTCAAAATAATCTAAGTGAAGCATGAGAGATCAATAGTTTCTATAAAACAAATCCACCACCGTGTTTTAAAATATATAAGTGAAGCACTAGAGCAAATGACAAACTAGTCCTAAAGATATAAGTGAAGATCAATAAGTAACCAATAATTATGCAACTATGTGAAGACTCTCCCATTTAATAATTTCATATCTTGGTATTTTATTCAAGCAAAAGCAAAACAAAATAAAATGACATTTCAAGTATAGCCACATCATGTGAAGAAGCATAAACTTAGGTTCAACCGATACTAACCGATAATTGTTGAGAAGAAAGGTGGATGCCTACGGCATCCCCAAGCTTAGATGCTTGAGACTTTGAATATTATCTTGGGGTGCCTTGGGCATCCCCAAGCTTGAGATTTGTGTCTCCTTAACCCTCATATCACGGTTTCCTAAATCTCAAAAGTTTCCACACAAAACTCAACAAGGACTTGTGAGAAAGTTAGTATAAACTAATGAAAACCTTATCATACTATACTGTAGTAAATCATTAAAATTATTATTCAACATTTGATTAAATGCCTCTGATATTTAATACTCCTATCATCAAATAGAATCATTAAACAAGCAAGCATATGCAAAAATGCAAACATAAAAGAATCTAAACAAGAAGCAAAGAATGCAAGATTCATCATACTTCCCTAACTCCAAAAGTGCAAAAAAGAAAAAAGAGAAAAAATTCAGAGGTGCTCCTCCCTTGTTTACGTGCCCGGATTTTGTTAGTGTTCTGGCTGCCTCTAGCAAGCTAGCCTAGGACCAGATAGTACCGCCTGAGCGCTTATTCAACTTTGCATCTCTGAATTGATTATTGCTGACCCTTTTGCTACCATATTATGCCTTCCCAGCTCCACATACATCTACCATGCTTGACTCTCCCGTAATTGCTCTATCCAAGCTTTGAGAGTTTTGACTACAACGGTTGCCATCACCGCCTGGGTAAGAACCGTAAGAATTTGAGATTTGCTTGACGGATTTGTGACCCCACCACCAGCTCTTGTTAGTAGTCTTTAGGATCATATTCTTGTGTGTTTTATTTGCTAACCATGCCAGGATCCGTCATTTAGACCGACCGGGAGAACATGACGGTAAGGAGTTGCATGATAAATTTCAAAATGATGAGTGGAAGTGCAAGATTTAAAAGATTTGAAGAGGCCATGGAGAAGATAGATCGATGGAGAAGATGTTCAAACAAAGCTCGATAACAAGTTTAATGAATTTCGCGCTTCTTCCACCACCACCACCGCTGCACCTAACGCACCTTCAACAACAACAACAACTACCTCCACGTCCGGAACAGCCCTCCCCGAGCGCCGTGTCCTCTTGCCTTGGCCAAACTGTTGGTGCGGTTTGATACTTTTTGGCCTCCCTGATGGGAGGAGGATGATTTGTGGGAGATTACGAGGATGAAGTTGATAAAAATCAGAACTACGGCAACCACCAGACCACAACCACCGGTCGCCCATAAATAATGGCAATGTTAGGGCTCCCTCGTAAGATCATGACCATCTCCCTAAACTGAAATTGAATTTCCCCATTTATAATATTTCATAATATTTTACGGAAGAAATGAACAACAAATGTTTACAATACCCAGAAGAGGTTTCCCCCTTTTCTTTCCTACTTTAGTGGGGGGAAGAGAATTTCAAAAATTTCCCGAAACGCAAGAATTGTGGTAGCCGGGGAAGATGTCCGCCCACGCACTGTAGACCGAAGCGGAAGCGCTATAACAACGCTTTGATGTGTCGATGCTTCACGATCCGACCGATCCAAGCACCAACTGACGGCACCTCCAAGTTCTGCACATCGCTCAGCTCGATGACGATCCCGACCGATCCAAGAAGTGTCGGGATGAGTTCCACAAGATGACGGGGCAGGAGATGTTGATGCTCCACCGAGGGCTTCGCCAAGCCCCGTGAATATGACTTCTCCAGCAGGGCTTCGCTAGCTCCCGATATGACCAAGTGGAATATGGTGGAGGGGCACCGACACGGCTAAGGAACGATCCTAGATCAACTTGGTGTCATGGGTGCCCCCCCTCAGATATAAAGGAGCAAGGAGGAGGTGCTGCTAGGAGGGCCTGGGAGTCCTACTCCCACCGGAGTAGGACTTCTTTCCTAGTCCAACTAGGAGAAGGGGAAGGGGATGAGAAGGGAGAGGGCGCCCAAACCCTTGTCCAACGGACTGGCTTGGAGGCGCGCCACCTCCCGGTCCTTCCCACTAAGGCCCATTAAGGCCCAATACTCTTCCCCGTATTCTGTCTCCCCGATCAAAAATACCGAATCACTGAACCTTTCCGAACTCCAATATAGTCGCCAATATATCGATCTTTACGCTCGACCATTTCGAGACTTCGCATGTCCTCGATCTCATCCGGGACTCAACTCCTTCGTACATCAAAACTCATAAACTCATAATATAACCCATCGAAACCTTGTTGAAGGATTCTACGGGTTCGAGAACTATGTAGACATGACCTAGAACTATTCTCGGTCAATAACCAATAGTGGAACCTGGATGCCCATATTGGCTTTACATATTCTACTTAAGATCTTTATCGGTCAAACCGATAACAACATACTTTGTTCCCTTTGTCATCGGTATGTTATTGCCCGAGATTTGATCCATCCAATACCTAGTTCAATCTCGCACGCAAGTCTCTTTACTCAGTAATGCATCATTCCGAACTAACTCATTAGCTACGCTGTTTGCAAGGCTTAAGTGATGTGCATTACGAGAGGCCGAGATACCTCTCCACAATCGGAGTGACAAAACCTAATCTCAAATAGCCAACCCAACATGTACCTTTGAGACACCTGTAGTACTCTTTATAATCACCCATTGCAGACGCTTGGTAGCACCCAAAGTGTTCCTCCGAAACGGGAGTGCATAATCTCAAGTTACAGGAACATGTATAAGTCATGAAGAAAGCAATAGCAACATACTAAACGATCAGTGCTAGGCTAACGGAATGGGTCATGTCAATCGATCATTCTCCAATGATGTGATCCCGTTAATCAAATGACAACTCATGTCTATGGTTAGGAAACATAACCATCTTTGATTAACGAGCTAGTCAAGTAGAGGCATACTAGTGACACTGCTTGTCTATGTATTCACACATGTATTATGTTTCCGGTTAATACAATTCTAGCATGAATAATAAACATTTATCATGATATAAGGAAATAAATAATAACTTTATTATTGCCTCTAGGGCATATTTCCTTCCTCCCACTTGCACTAGAGTCAATAATCTAGTTCACATCGCCATGTGATTTAACATCAATAGTTCACATCTATATGTGGTTAACACCCATAGTTCACATCGACATGTGACCAACACCCAAAGGGTTTACTAGAGTCAGAATCTAGTTCACATCGCTATGTGATTAACACCCAAAGAGTACTAAGGTGTGATCATGTTTTGCTTGTGAGATAATTTTAGTCAACGGTCTCACATTCGGAGCCGTAAGTATTTTGCAAATTTCTATGTCTACAATGCTCGCACGGAGCTACTCTAGCTAATTGCTCCCACTTTCAATATGTATCCAGATTGAGACTCATAGTCATCTAGATTAGTGTTAAAACTTGCATCGACGTAACCTTACATTAACCCTTTTTTTCACTTCCATAATCGAGAAACATATCCTTATTCTACTAAGGATAATTTTGACCGCTGTCCATTTGATCTACCCTAGATCACTATTGTACCCTTGCCAATCTTAGTGGTAGGGTATGCAATAGATCCGGTACACAGATGACATACTTTATAGAACCTATGGTGATGCATAGGAATGACTTTCATTCTCTTTCTATCTTCCGCCGTGGTCGGGTTTTGAGTCTTACTCAATTTCACACCTTTTGCAACACAGGCAAGAACTTTTTTCGACTGCTCCATTTTGAACTTCTTCAAAATCTTGACAAGGTATGTACTTATTGAAAACATATCAAGCGCTTTTGATCTATCTCAATAGATCTTGATGCTCAATTTGTACACAGCCCGAGGTCCTTCTTTGAAAAACTCCTTTCCAATACTCCTTTATGCTTTGCGTAATATTCTACATCATTTCCGATCAACAATATGTCATTCACATATACTTATCGAAATGTTGTCGTGTTCCCACTCACTTTCTTGTAAATACAGGCTTCACCGTAAGTCAGATAAAACTATATGCTTTGATCAACTTTATCAAAGCGCTTATTCCAACTCCGAATGCTTGCACCACCATAGATGGATGGTCGAGCTTGCACATTTTGTTAGCACCTTTAGGATTGACAAATCCTTCCGTTGCATCATATACAACTCTTCTTTAATAAATCCATTAAAGAATGTAGTTTTGACATCCATTTGCCGATTTCATAAAATGTGGCAATTGCTAACATGATTCGGACAGACTTAAGAATCGCCACAGCTTGAGAAAATCTCATTGTAGTCAACACCTTGAACTTGTCGAAACCTTTTTATGCATAAGTCGAGCTTTGTAGATAGTAACACTACTATCAATCGTCTTCCTCTTGAAGATCCATTTATATAACATGGCTTGCCGATCATCGGGCAACTCCATCAAAGTCCATACTTTGTTCTCATACATGGATCCCATCTCGATTTCATGGCCTCAAGCCATTTCGCTGAATCTGGGCTCATCATCGCCCTCATAGTTTGTAGGTTCATCATGGTCTAGTAATATGATTTCCGAACACGATTACCGATCACTGTGCGGATCTTATTCGAAGACCCACGAGGTTTGGTAGCAACTTGATCTGAAGTTTCATGATCATCATCATTAACTTCCTCACTAATTGGTGTAGGAATCATCGAACTGATTTCGTGATGAACTACTTTCCAATAAGGGAGAAGGTACAATTACCTCATCAAGTTTCTACTTTCCTCCCACTCACTTCTTTCGAGAGAAACTTCTTCTAGAAAGGATCCATCTTAGCAACGAAAAACTTGCCTTCGGATCTGTGATAGAAGGTGTACCCATAGTTACCTTTGGGTATTCTATGAAGACGATTCCGATTTGGGTTCGAGCTTATCGTGAAAACTTTTTCACATAAGCATCACAACTCCAAACTTTAAGAAACCACAGCTTAGGTTTCATCGCTAAACCATAGTTCATACGGTGTCATCTCAACGGATTTAGATGGTGCCCTTTAAACGTGAATGCATGTCTCTAATGCATAACCCCAAAACGATATTGGTAAATCGGTAAGAGACATCATTGATCGCACTATATCAAAATAAAGTACGGTTATGACGCTCGACACACCATTACGCTATGGTGTTCCATGTATGGAGCTGTGAAACTATTCCACATTGTTTTATATGAAGGCCAAACTGAACTCAAATATTCTCCTCCACGATCGATCAGAAACTTTATTTTTTTTACGATGATTCTCCACTTCACCTGAAATTATTTGAACTTTTCAAATGTTTATTGTGCTTCATTAAGTAGATATACTTAATCGCTCAA
>JAHIAM010009771.1:0-13795 GCA_021605205.1 Aegilops longissima | reverse complement strand
CAGGGAAGCTGTCCCGCAACCTCAACATCGGAACCACAAATTTCCCGTGGAACTCATAGTGTTGGAAACTCAGACCTTGGATGTAATCCTAGGCATGGATTGGTTGTCAAAGTTTGAAGGGAACATAGATCTGTGCAAGAAGTCTATTCGCTCACCACCCGAAAGTAAGAGGATCAAGTATGTAGCCAGCAAGCCAGATGAAGAATCAGTCATTCCTCACGGAGTTGTTCAGAGGAAGTGCCAGAGTGCAAGAATTTCCGATGTGTTTCCTGAGGAATTACCAGAATGCCACCGACAGGACATTGAATTTCTGATCGAAGTTATTGCCCAAGACAGCCCCAATATCCAAGAGACCTTATCGGATGCCACCGAATGAGTTGAAAGAGATCAAGGATCAAATAAATGAGTTATTGGAGAAAGGATATATTCGCCCAAGCTCATCACCTTGGGGAGCCCGTTCTTTTGGTAGAGAAGAAGGATGGGAGCTTGAGGATGGTTGTGGATTATCGTCATTGAACGTAACCATCAAGAACAAGTACCTCCCATGATCAATGACTTGTTTGATCAGCTTGTTGGAGCCAAGGTATTTTCTAAGATCGATCTTCATCGTGGTATCATCATTGAAGATCCGTGAAAAGGATATACCCAAAACAGCATTCACTACTGTGTATGGTTTATATGAGTATACCGTCATGTCATTTGATTGACTAATGCCTCGCAGATTATGAATTTGATGAACAAGGTGTTCATGGAATATCTGGACAAGTTTGTCGTGGTGTTCATCGATGACATATTGATATTCTCCAAGAGCGAGGAAGAGCATAAGGAACATTTGCGTTAGTTCGAGAAACTTCGAGAACATCACTTGTATGCCAAATTCAGCAAATGTGAATTTTGGTTGAAGGAAGTTGGATTCCTGACATGTTATTTCAGGAGAAGGAATAGCAGTTGATCCCGCCAAGGTTGAATCACCACCGATGGCCACCCACCTCACCAAGGAGATCCGCTTTCTGACTGCAGGATATTATCGGAGGTTCATTGAGAACTTCTCAAGATTGCAAGCCCATGACTGAGTTGTTGAAGAACGGGCCAAGTATGTTTGGACCGAGGAATTGAAGCCTTTCAGAGTTGAAGAAACGGTTGGTCACAGCCCAAGGTTGATATTGCGACATACATAAGGAATACCAGGTCTATTAGACGCTTTCTCAAGGACTCGGAGGAGTATTGATGCAGAAGCTAAGGTTGTAGCTTATGCCTCATCCACGGCCTCATGAGATGAATTATGCCACGATGATTTGGAGTTAGCATGAGTGCATGCACTCAAGACTTGGAGACATTTCCATCGGAAATCGCAGGATGTCTATACAGATCACAAGAGTTTGAAATATATCTTCACCAGAAGGAATTGAACCTCAGCAGAGGAGATGGCTAGAGTTGATAAAGGACTACGACATGAGACTGCATTACCACCCGTAAAGCCAATGTTGTAGCAGATGCTTTGAGCCGTAAGAGTTATGTGAACACTTACAGCAGGAGGATTACCCTCAGGAGTTAGTCGATGACCTCGTAGATCTCCGATCGGAGATAGTACCAAAGGATTTGTTGCAACTCGAAGTTCAGTCCACCTTGACCGAAAGGATTCGTGAAGCCCAAGTCGGACAAGGAAATCATGAGATTAAGCAAAAGATGGAGGAAGGAAAAGCTAAAGGATTCCGAAGGATGAACATGGAACTATATGGTTTGAGGATCGATTTATGTGCCCAATGATCCCGAGCTCAGAAGCTAATTCTTCAGAGGCTCATGATTCATCAGATTATTCATCCCGCAACACCAAGATGTACCGGATTTGAAGCAAAGTTTCGTGGATGTATGAAGAAGGACATTGCCGAAGACGAGTATGTGATGTTTGTCAACGGTAAAGGCAGAACATCGGGCCGCAGGGTTACTTCAACCTTTGCCGATTCCCCGATTGGAAATGGGAGAAACTTGTATGGATTTCATCACGGATTACCCAGACCTGCTTCAGTTATGATTCTATCCGGGTAGTAGTTGATCGCTTGACTAAGGTAGCTCACTTCATTCCCTGAAGACTACCTATACCAAGTGCCAAGTTGGCCAAGATATACATGACCAGGATCAGATGTCTCGCATGGAGTTCCGAGGAAAATCGTGTCGATAGAGGAACGGCTTTACCTCAAAGTTTTGGAAGCAATTGCATGAAACCTTGGGTACGAGGCTGGAATTCAAGAAGCTTTTCATCCGCAGATGATGGACGCACCGAGAGAGTCAATCAGATTCGAAGACATGTTGAGAGCTTGTGCTATGGGTCTAGCTGGATGATAATTTGCCGTACGCAGTTCTCATACAACAACAGTTATCAATCCAGTTTGAAGATGGCCCTTTCAAGCTCTATACGGAAGGAGGTGCGAACACCATTGCTGTGGATAGTGTTGAGATCGATCACTTTTCGGTTCCGATCTTATCAAGGATTCCAAGAGAAAGTCAAGCTGATTCGAGACAGCTCAAGATAGCACAACGATAGAAGAGTTATGCCGACAAGAAGGCAAGGAAGTGACTTATGAAGTGGAGACCGTGAAGGAAATATGCCCTAGAGGCAATAATAAAGTTATTATTTATTTCCTTATATCATGATAAATGTTTATTATTCATGCTAGAATTGTATTAACCGAAACATAATACATGTGTGAATATAGACAAACAGATGTCACTAGTATGCCTCATTGACTAGCTTGTTAATCAAAGATGGTTATGTTTCCTAACCATGAACAAGGAGTTTTATTTGATTAACAAGGTCACATCATTGGTTGAATGATCTGATTGACATGACCCATTCCGTAGCTTAACACTTGATCGCTTAGTATGTTAATGTTTTTCATGACCCATACATGTTCCCGTAATTATGAGATTATGCAACTCCTGCCATCGGAGGAACACTTTGGTACTACCAAACGTCACAACGAATCGGGTGATTATAAAGGAGTACTACAGGTGTCTCCAAAGGTACTGTGGGGTTGGCGATTTGAGATTAGGTTTTGTCACTCCGATTGCTCTGGAGAGGTATCTCCAGCCTTCGGTAATGCACATCACTTAAAGCCTGGTGCATTACAACTAATGAGTTAGTTGTGAGATGATGTATTACGGAACGAGTAAAGAGACTTACCGTAACGAGATTGAACTAGGTATTGATACCGACGATCAATCTCTGAAGTAACATACCGATGACAAAGGGAACAACGATGTCGTTATGCGGTTCGACCGATAAAGATCTTCAGAATATGTGAACCAATATGGGCATCCAGTGTTCGCTATTGGTTATTGACCGAGAATGGTTCTAGGTCATGTCTATAGTTCTCGAACCCGTAGGGTCCGCACGCTTAAGGTTTCGGCGATGCTCATAATGAGTTTATAAGTATTGATGCACCGGTTGTTCGAGTCCCTG
Organism: Aegilops longissima; assembly: GCA_021605205.1. Taxonomy (NCBI): domain Eukaryota; kingdom Viridiplantae; phylum Streptophyta; class Magnoliopsida; order Poales; family Poaceae; genus Aegilops; species Aegilops longissima. Next base: position 10,335 of record JAHIAM010009771.1, on the reverse strand, counting down.
ATGTGATCACGGACATGACGAGGAGTCTCAAATGGTCGAGACATAAAGATTGATATATTGAAGCCTACATTTGACATTGAAATGTTCCGGTGAAATCGATTTTACTCGAGTACCGGAGGTTACCGAACCCCGGGAGGTCAATGGGCCTTAATGGCCATAGGAGAAGAGGAAGGGCAGCCCAAGGTGGGCTGCGCCGCCCTCCCCTAGTCCCATAGGACAGAAAGGGGCGCGCCCTTCCCTCTCCTCCTCCAACCTAGTCCAACTAGGAAGGGGGGGAGCTACTCCCTGGGAGTAGGACCTCCTTGCGCGCCTCTAGGCCGCCATACCTCTTGGTTTTATACGCAAGGGCACCCCAAACACACAAGTTGATCTACGATCTTTCCTTAGCTGCAGGCGGTGCCCCTTCCACCATATTCCACTTCGTCATATCGTCTGTGCAGCGAAGCGGCGCCTGGCGCCGGAGAAGTCATATCGTCATGAGCTTAGGGCGAAGCTCATAGCTTGGAGCATCAACATCGCCACCACGTCCCGTCGCGGCCGATGAACTCATCCCCACACTTTGCCGGACGGAAGTCCGGGATCGCCATCGAGTCAACGGTGCGTAATCCTGAAAGCTGCGTACACGTCGGCAAGCTTGGATCGCTCGGATCGTGAAGACGACGACTACATCAAATCAAGGTTGTCATAACGCCTGCCTTTGTCTACGAGGGTATCGTGGATCTTAATTGATTCCCTCTCTGCTATGCCATCACCATGGTTCATGATCGTGAGGTTTTTGAATTAGCTTACGCTCCCCCACAATGGGCATCCGGAGCTCTGGTTTCATGCGCTGATGTCATGTGCACGAGTAGAACACAAGTGAGTTGTGGGACGATAGTCATATACTTGCCGGCCAGTAGAATGTCACAACTACTTTGGTTCAGCGGTATTGATGGAGATGAAGCGCCCGGATTCGACATATTACGCAGTGACAAGCTTACGCTGATCAGTTTCACCGCCTCCGAGCACTGCTGTTAAAGGTGACCAAGCAATGTCTTCTTTCTCACTTTAGTTGAATCGAAAAAGTACATGCCTCGGTCCTTGAGAAGGTTAAAACGGAGTCTATTTGACGAAGCTATCGCAGGGTTTTGATGCGAGGAATTAACGGTTCTTGCTTCAGCCTCGTAGCAGCCACGTAAAACTTGCAACAACAAAGTAGAGGACGCCAACTTCCAGTCTTGGCAGGCATGTTGTGATGTGATATGGTCAAGACGTGATGCTATATTTATTGTATGAGATGATCATGTTTGTAAACCAGAAGATCAGAATCGCGTGGGAGCCATATGGTTGTCGCTTATTGTATGAAATGCAACGCCATGTAATTGCTTTGACTTTATCACTAAGGAGTAGCTATAGTCGAGCAATAGCAATATTGGCTAGACGCACTAACGATGCTAAGGATGGAGATCAAGGTGTCGCGGGTAAGATCGATGGTGGATCATGACTTGCGTTTCATGTGAGATGGAGATCACAGTTACAAAGATGATGATGGCGCATATCATATCACTCTATATTGATTGCATGCGTGATGTTTATCTCTTTATGCATCTTATCTTGCTTTGATCGACGGCGTAGCATTATAAGATGATCTTCACTAAAATTATCAAGAAGTGTTCTCCTCGAGTATGCACCGCTATGTAAAAGTTCTTCGCGGCTGAGACACCACGTGATGATCGGTGTGATAGTCTCTATCGCTTAAATACAAGCCGGTGCAAAACAAATACATCGAATACTCAAAGTTAAATTGATTGTTTTAGCATATAACAGATATGGCTCGGAAACACGGAGATTAAAGGTCGAGCGAATCATATAGTAGATATGATCAACATAAGATGTTCACCATTGAAACTACTCCATCTCACGGATGATCGGTTATGGTTTAGTTGATTTGGATCACGTGATCACTTAGATGACTAGAGAGATGTCCAAGTGGGAGTTCTAAGTAATATGATTAATTGAACTTAATTTATCATGAACTTAGTCCCGTAGTATTTTGCAAATTATGTTGTAGATCAATATCTGCTGTTGCTTCCCTATGTTTTTATATGTGTTCCTAGAGAAAATTGTATTGAAAATGTTAGTAGCAATGATGCGGATTGGATCCGTGATCTGAGGTTTATCCTCATTGCTGCACGTAAGAATTATGTCCTTGATGCACCGCTAGGTGACGACCTATCAGAAGAGCAAGATGCGTACGCGAACGCTTGCTATTAGCTCAATATGATGACTACTTGATAGTTTAGTGCACCATGCTTAAACGGCTTAGAATCGACTTCAAAGACGTTGAACGTCATGGACCATATGAGATGTTCCAGAGTTGAAGTTAATATTTCAAGCAAATACCCGAGTTGAGAGATATGAAGTCTCCAACAAGTTCTATAGCTAAAAGATGGAGGAGAATCGCTCAACTAGTGAGCATGTGCTCGATTGTCTGGTACTTAATCGCTTGAATCAAGTGGGAGTTAATCTTCCGTATAAGATAGTGATTGATGAATTTTAGTCACCATCACTAAGTTACTAGAACTTCGTGATGAACTATAGTATGCAAGGGATGACGAAAACAATTCCTAAGCTCTTCGCGATGCTAAAATCGCGAAGGTAGAAATCAAGAAAACATCAAGTGTTGATGGTTGACAAGACCACTAGTCTCAAGGAAAAGGGAAGAAGGGAACTTCAAGAAGAACGGCAAGCAAGTTGTTACTGAGTGAAGAAGCCCAAGTTGACCTAAGCCTGAGACTAAGTGCTTTTGCTGCAATGGAACTGGTCATCGGAAGCGAACTACCCCAAGTATTTGGCGGATAAGAAGGATGGCAAAGTGAACAAAGGTATATTTGATATACAGATTATTGATGTGTATTTTACTAGTGTTCGTAGTAAACCCTAGTATTTGATACTGTTCAGTTGCAGAGTAGTAACTTGAAACGGAGCGAATGAACAGAAACTAGTTGAAGGGGAAGTGACGATGAGTGTTGGAAGTAGTTCCAAATTGATATGATCATCATCGCACACTCCCTATACTTTCGGGATTAGTGTGAAACTAAATAAGTGTTATTTGGTGTTGAGCATAAATATGATTTGATCATGTTTATTGCAATACGTTATTCATTTAAGTAAGAGAATAAATTGTTGTTCTGCTTACATGAATAAACCTTATATGGTTACACACCCAATGAAAATGGTTCATTGGATCTCGATCATAGTGATACACATATTCATAATATTGAAACCAAAAGATGCAAATTAATAATGATAGTGCAACTTATTTGTGGCACCGCTTAGGTCATATTGGTGTAGTTTATGAAGAAACTCCATGCCGATGGACTTTTGGAATCACTTGATTATGAATCATTTGATGCTTATAACCATGCCTTTGGGCAAGATGACTAAAACTCCGCTTCCCGAACAATGGAACAAGCTATTGACTTATTGGAAATAATATACCGATGTATGCACCAATGAGTGTTAAGGCTCGTGGCGGTATCATTATTTTCTGACCTTCACAGATGATTTGAGCAGATATGGGTATATCTTCTTGATGAAACATAAGTCTGAATTAGTTGAAAGGTTCAAAGAATTTCAGTGAAGTGGAAAATCATCGCAACAAGAAAATAAAGTTTCGCGATCTGATCGGGAGATGAATATTTGAGTTACAGTTTGGTCTTCAATTAAAACAAAGTGGAATAGTTTCACATCACGCCACCTGGAACACCACAACATTATGGTGTGTCCGAACGTCAGAACCGCATTTTATTGATATGATGCGATCTATGATGTCTTCATCGATTTACCACTATCGCTTTGGGGTTATGCATTAGAGACAGCTGCATTCACGCTTAATAAGGCACCATCTAAACCGCTGAGATGCACCGATGAACTATGGTTTAAAACAAGAACCTAAGTCGCGCTTCTTAAAGTTTGAGTTGTGATGCTTATGTGAAAAGGTTTCACCCGATAAGCTCGAACCCAAATCGGAGAAGTGCGCTTCATAGAATACCCAAAGGTAACTATTGGGTACACCTTCTATCACAGATCCAAGGCAAGTTGTTAAGATGGATCCTTTCTAGAGAAGAAGTTCTCTCGAAAGAAGTGAGAGGAGGAAAGTAGAACTTGATGAGGTAATTGTACCTTCTCCTTATTGGAAAGTAGTTCATCACGTAAATCAGTTCCTGATTCCTACACCAATTAGTGAGGAAGTTAATGATGATGATCATGAAACTTCAGATCAAGTTGCTACCAAACCTCGAGGTCTTCAGAGTAAGATCCGCACTTAGTGGTAGGTAATCGTTCGAAGTCATGTTACTAGACCATGATGAACCACAACTATGAGGAAGCGATGATGAGCCCAGTTCCAAATGGCTTGAGGCCAAAATCAGATAGGATCCATATGAGAACAAAGTGGGATTTGTTGACTTGCTCGATGATCGCAAGTCAAGTTAAATAAATGGATCTTCAAGAGGAAGAGATGATGATAGTAGTGTTACTATTACAAAGCTCGACTTGTCCAAAAAGGTTTTACAATTCAAAGTGTTGACTACAATGAGATTTTTCAAATCAGGATTCTTAAGTCTGTCCAATCATGTTAGCAATTACATTTTATGAAATCTGGCAAATGGATGTCAAAACTACATTCTTTAATGGATTTATTAAAGAAGAGTTGTATATGATGCAAAAAGGGTTTTGTCAATCCTAAAAGAGCTAAAAAATTGCAAGCTTCAAAGAATCCATCTATGGACCTGCAAGCATCTCGAGTTAATAAACGCTTTGATGTGATCAAAGATATGGGTTTTAAATTTGGAGAAGCTTATTTACAAGAAAGTGAGGGGAGCACTAAGATTTTGATAAGTATATGTGAATGACATATTGTTGATCGAAATAATGTAGAATTATTCTCAAAGCATAAAGGAGTATTTGAAAGGAGTTTTTGAAGGACCTCAAAGTGTTACATATTGAGCATCAAGATCTATAGAGATGATCAAGACGCTTGATAAGTTTTTTCAATAAATACATACCTTGTCAAGATTTTGAAGTAGTTCAAATGGAACACAAAGAAAAGTTCTTTCCTGGTTAAAGGTTAAATTGAGTAAGACTCAAACCCCACCACCAAGAAGATAGAAAAGAGAATGAAAGTCATTCCCTATGCCTACCATAGGTTCTATAAAGATGCTATGCTATTACCACATTGTATACCTTCCAATTTGGCAAGGAGAACAATGGTGATCTAGGAGTAGATCAATGGACATTGGTCAAAACATCCTTAGGAGGACTAAGGAAATATTTTCATTATGGAGGTGTAAAAAGCCCGTCAGAAAGAGTTACATCGATGCAAGTTTTAATCGATCCGATGACTCTAAGTCTCAATCTGATACATATTGAAAGTGGGAGCAAATAGAGTAGTCTGCAAGCATTGTAGACATAGAATATTTGAAAATAATCCTCAATGTGAAGTTCCCTGACTAAGCTTCTCTCAGGCAAAACATGATCATACCTTAGTACTCTTTGGGTGTTAATCACAAGCGATGTGAACTAGATTATTGACTCTAGTAAACCCTTTGGTGTTGGTCACATGACGATGTGAACTATGGGCATTAATCAAAGATGTGAATATTAGTGTTGAATCACATGATGATGTGAACTAGATTATTGACTTAGGCAAGTGGGAGACTAAGGAAATATGCCCTAGAGGCAATAATAAAGTTATTATTTATTTCCTTATATCATGATAAATGTTTATTATTCATGCTAGAATTGTATTAACCGGAAACATAATACATGTGGAATATATAGACAAAAAAGATGTCACTAGTATGCCTCTATTTTGACTAGCTTGTTAATCAAAGATGGTTATGTTTCCTAACCATGAACAAGGAGTTTTATTTGATTAACAAGGTCACATCATTGGTTGAATGATCGATTGACATGACCCATTCCTAGCTTAACACTTGATCGCTTAGTATGTTAATGCTTTCATGACCCATACATGTTCCCGTAATATGAGATTATGCAACTCCTGCACCGGAGGAACACTTTGGTACTACCAAACGCCACAACGAATCGGGTGATTATAAAGGAGTACACAGTGTTCCAAAGGTACTGTTGGGTTGGGATTTAGATTAGGTTTTGTCATCCGATTGCGGAGAGGTATCTCGGCCTTCTCGTAATGCACATCACTTAAAGCCTTGTGCATTACAACTAATGAGTTAGTGAGATGATGTTTTTGAACGGTAAAGAGATTCACCGAACGGATTGAACTAGGTATTGATACCCGATCAATCTCGTAAGTAACATACCGATGACAAAGGGAACAACGATGTCGTTATGCGGTTTGAATAAAGATCTTCAGAATATGTAGGAACCAATATGGGCATCCGGTTCCGCTATTGGTTATTGACCGAGAATGGTTCTAGGTCATGTCAATAGTTCTCAACCCGTAGGGTCCGACGCTTAAGGTCGGCGAAGTATAATGAGTTTATAAGTATTGATGCACCAAGGTTGTTCGAGTCCCTGATGTGATCACGGACATGACGAGGAGTCTAAATGGTTGAGACATAAAGATTGATATATTGAAGCCTACATTTGACATCGGAAATGTTCCGGTGAAATCGATTTTACGGAGTACCGGAGGTTACCGAACCCCGGGAGGTCAATGGGCCTTTATGGGCCATAGGAGAAGAGGGGCCTGGTGGCTGCCCCCCCCCTAGTCCGAATAGGACAGGAAAGGGGCGCCCTTTCCCCCCTCCTCCAACCTAGTCCAACTAGGGGGGGGAGTCCTACCCCGGGGAGACCTCCTTGCGCGCCCCCGGCCGCCACCTCCCCTTGTCTTTTATATAAAGGGGGCACCCCATGACACACAAGTTGATCTACGGATCTTTCAGCCGGCGGTGCCCTTCCACCATATTCCACTTCGGTCATATCGTCTGAGCTTAGGCCCCCCACGGAGAAGTCATATCGCCCGGGAGCTTAGGCGCTCCGGCCGGTGGAGCATCAACATCGCCACCACCCGTGGGAAAACTCATCCCGACACTTTGCCGATCGAGTCCGGGATCGCCATCGAGCTGAACGCAGGAACACGGAGGTGCGACGTCGCACTTGATCGGTCGGATCGGGAAGACGCAACACATCAACCGCTGTTATAACGCCTCGCCACCCACGAGGGTACGTGGACGACACTTCCCCCGCTATGCCATCACCATGATTTTGCGGATCGGAGGAATTTTTGAAATTACCGCTCCCAAAGACGGATATCTTGTGCCCACTTATGGAATCAAGAGGTTTGGAGTCAAGGGAAAGTTAGCACCCCGATTCTTGGCCCCTTACAAAATCCTCAACGCGGGAGAAGTTGCATACAAGTTGGAATTGCCTAAGGATTGTCCGAGTTCATGATGTCTTCCACGCTTCGCTGAAGAAGTGCGCCGACATGGCCATGTTCCGTTGGAGACAAAGGCCCCAGAGGCCATACAATGAAAGGATTTGACTTACAAAGAGAAACCCGTTCCAGATTTCTCGAGACGCGGAGTCGCCCGCAGAAGGTCATCAATTTTTGCGTCCGGAGTCACCACACCAGGAAGAAGCCACCGGGAACGCCAAGAAGATCTTCGCCGAGACCATCCGCACATTTGTTAGTTAACCCAATCTCGAGGGCTAGATTCATCTTAAGGGGGTAGGTTTGTAACATCCCAAATTTCCTATTTGGAATGTTTTACAATTATAGATAAGCATCCTATGCATCCTGTTGAATTTGAATGCCATTTGAAGTTTCAGAAGTTGAGTTTTGAATTTGAATTTCAAACTTTGGCATGTGGGAAACATTTCAAAACTAAGCCCGATAAATACTTGATCAAAAATGAGAGGAGCAAAACATGAACCCAAAAATATCGAGGAAACAATAAGAGATTTGGAATTCAATCAATTTTATTTGAATTTGAAAAATAGATTTTATGAAGTTTGATTTTGACTTTGAAAAATGTTCAAATGAAAGGAATATTCCCATCATTTTGGTATATATATACCCTATATAAATTATTTCGATTTGGTTTTATTTTTGTTTTAGTTTTATTAAAAATAAAGAAAACCCAAGCCCCAAAAGCACCCTTGGCCCAAACCCAACACCCTCATTTCCTACGCCTGTTAACCCGGGAGGCCTAATCAAAAAAGCCACCAGCCAGCTCAGTCCCCGGGGCTTAGGCCTGGCCACCCCACCCCGCCTCTCTCCCCACATCGGCCCCGCCTCCTTCCTCCCACGCCACGACTCCCGGGAGATCCATGGATTCCCAAGGATCCGGATCCCGACATTTCGAGCTTCCGGGAAGCCCACCTGGCTATAAAGGCCGAGCCCCGACCCTTCCCCGAGCTCGCCACCCTTCCTCCCGCGACGCCGAGTCCCGGCACCCCTGCCACCCCCACCCGTCCACCCACCTCCCAACACCACAAATCCCTCCTTCGATTCCCCGACGAGTCCGGAGCCCGACGCCCCACCCTGACGATTTCCCGCCGGAGTCCAAGTCACTGATCTCCCCGTCCGATGAGATCTACCTAAGATTAGAAGCCCCAAGGGGTATTTATTAGAAAACCGCCGTTCCACTGCTTATTTTTAGTTTAGGTTTTATTTTAGGGCCCCTTTTTTAGTTTAAACCCTAGGCCCTTAGCCTATCTAACAAGGGAAAATAGGCCCATTAGGCCTTTTTTTTTTTATTTTGATTTTCTTTTAATAGTTTCAGTTTTCAAAATGTATATCTTTTATTCTGTTTAATATTTTGAGTGATTCTTTTTTTGTTGGATTGCAAATTTTATGTAGTTTCTGAAAATATATATTTAGTATGTTAAAAATAATTAAAAATGCTTTAATATTGTTTTAGTCAGAATAGAAATCTGATAACTTTAGTTAGAAAATTATTTTTGCATGATTCTTTTGTCACCACTTTATTTTGACATTGCAAACCCTAGAAATTAATTTGGGTATTTTAGGATTAATAAATAATTAATTTTAACAGAATCTATTAATCCTAATTAATTAACTAGTTCCTCTTTTCCTACTTAATTAATTAGTAAATTAATTTATTTTTAACTTGTGATTAGTTATTCTAGGTTAGTTTCTGATTTAGTAGATGAACTTTATTTATAATTAATAAAAGTTTTAAATTAATTTTCTTAATAGAAATTGGATTAGGCCTAAATGAGTTTTATAATAGCTTTTAATTAATTCTTTTGCTCCTAATTGCTTAGTGAATCCTTTTCTTTAAGTTAACTCAAAACATGATTAGGTTATATTAAGGAATTTTTATATAAAACTATTTTAGTTATTGTTTGTAGGGAAAAACTTTGAATTGGTTCCTTTGAGTTTTTCTTTTGGTTTTGGTTTGATTGTTTTGTTTTATGTTACTATTGTTATTTGTGTGATCCTCTTGCTTTGTGCTTATTGTGTTATTGTTTGTCCAGAGTTTTGAGGGTTTGCTACTAAATTTTTAGCTTAAGGATCATGAAGGCAAGTTTTGATCATGTTATTTCTATACCTATGTTTTTGTGCATTAGTAGTTGTCACCACCCCACCATTGCATGCAAGTGAAATCTTGAAGTCATTAAACTTGGTAGTATCATGGTAGGATGAACCAACTTTGTTACCATGACCGGACGTAGTAGTTATTTTGCTATGCTCAGAGACGGATTTGGGATGAGGAAATTATAAAAGATGTGAGAGTCAATGATGATGACAACCCATGGACTAAATGATCAAGATGGACCTGAAAATCACACGGGTGGAGGATTGACGGCACCCCGAGCACCCAAAGGGGCCGGATGCATGGAGAAGCGCCATGACATCCCCGCGGAAAGCTTCACCCAGCCAAAGAGAAGGATGGATGCCCCATGACCGAAGTTATTCGCAGGCAAGCCATTTGGGCTCGTGGGGACCTTAGTAGTGACGCCGGCCGGACGGATAAAGTAGACAACCAGGATTGGATGGGTACCGGCCAAGAACTTTGAAGACCCTTTATCTGGGCCCCCTTCAAACACCATGAAGTGCTAAGACTTTAAAGGAGGGAATGATTCTGGGAAAGTGCAAACCTCCAGAGTTTATAACCTAATCGAAGCCTGTCCCCTTTTTAACATTTGAGCCTCGACCTTGGAAGTATTCGGATATCTCAACACAAAACTAATGGATTAATTTGAGGTTTTATGACTTAATAATTTGGGAACTAGATATTGGTTGGCGGAACCATCTCAATAACTACCAACAATTTGTAGTTATTTGCAAGCAAGTCCAAGTAGGATAAAATTGGCTTTAAAATGATGAAACTTAGAGCC
>JAHIAM010009770.1:0-19481 GCA_021605205.1 Aegilops longissima | reverse complement strand
TTGGGATTTCGAGATTAGGTTTTGTCACCGATTGCCGGAGAGGTATCTTCGCTCTTAATACACATCACATAAGCCTTACAAGCATTGCAACTAATAAGTTAGTTACTAGATGATGTATTACGGAACGAGTAAAGAGACTTGCTGTAACGAACTGAACTAGGTATTGATACCGACGATCAATCTCGCAAGTAACATACCGATGACAAAGGAACAACGATGTCGTTATGCGGTTCGACCGATAAAGATCTTCAGAGAATATGTAGGAACCAATATGGGCATCCAGGTTCCGCTATTGGTTATTGACCGAGAATAGTTCTAGGTCATGTCTACATAGTTCTTGAACCCGTAGGGTCCGCACGCTTAACGTTACGATGACAGCTTTTATTATGAGTTTATAAGTTTTGATGTACCGGTTTTTTCGAGTCCCGATGTGATCACGGACGTGACGAGGAGTCTCAAATGGTCAAGACATAAAGATTGATATATTGAAGCCTATATTTGATATCGGAATGGTTCCGGTGAAATCGGATTTACTGAACACCGGGGTTACTGAACCTCCCGGGGATAATGGGCCTTAGTGGGCCATGAGGGAGAAGAGGAGGGCCGCCAGGGCAGGTCGCGCGCCTCCCCCTAGTCCGAATAGGACAAGGAGAGGGGGCGGCGCCTCTTCCTCTTTCCCTCCCCCTTCCTTCTCCAACAAGAAGAGGGGGAGTCCTACTCCTGGGGAGTAGGACTCTCCAAGCGCACCCTTTGGGGGCCGGCCACACCTCCCTCCCTCCTTTATATACGGGGCAGGGGGCACCCCATGACACACAAGTTGATCTACGGATCGCCTTAGCCGTGCGGTGCCCCTTCCACCATATTCCACCTCGGTCACATCGTCATGAGTTTAGGCAAAGCCCGCCTGGTAGAACATCATCATCGCCACCACGCCGCCAGTGCCGACGGAACTCATCCCCGACACTTTGCTGGATCGGAGTCCGTGGATCGCCATCGAGCTGAACGGTGCTGAACTCGGAGGTGCCGTGACGCTCGTACTTGGATCGGTCGGATCGTGAAGACGATGACTACATCAACCGCGTTGTCATAACGCTCCACTTACGGTCCACGAGGGTACGTGGACAATACTCTCCTCTCTGCTATGCCATCACCATGATCTTGCGTAGCGTAGGAATTTTTTGAAATTACTACGCTCCCCAACAGATGAAGGTTCCTTCTCTTGTTTGTTTGATATCGAAACCAAGGAAGAACTTCAACTCTCCCATAGAAGACATCTTGAACTTGGAGGTCATGAGAGCGGCAAATTCCTCATTTAAAGCTTTGTTAGGGGAACCAAAGATAATATCATCAACATATAGTTGGTATACAAACAACTCCCCATCGACCTTCTTAGTAAAAAAGAGTGGTCGATTTGCCCCACTTCAAAACCACGATCTTGTAACAACTCGGTAAGGTGGTCATACCACGACGTGGGGCTTGTTTAAGGCCATAGAGTGCCTTATCGAGTTGATACACATGATCCGGGAAGTAGGGGTCCTCGAACCCGGGGGGTTGCTTGACATAGACCAACTCATTATTAGGACCATTAAGAAAAGCACTTTTCACATCCATTTGTTGCAACTTAAAGTTGTGATGGGCAGCATAAGCAATCAACAAACGAATGGATTCAAGGAGAGCAACGGGAGCAAAGGTTTCACCGTAGTCGATACCTCGACTTGGGAGTAGCTTTGTGCTACCAATCTTGCCTTGTTGCTAATGATGTTCCCATGAGCATCTTGCTTGTTCTTGAAGATCCACTTGGTTCCAATGACGCCAGGTTCCCCGATGGCCTTGGCACCAATCTCCACACCTTGTTGTACTCGAAATTGTTGAGTTCTTCATGCATGGCATTGAGCCAATCCGAGTCTTCGAAAGCGCTTCATAGACCTTTTGGGGTTCAACACAAGAGACAAACGCGTGATGTTCACAATAGTTTGCCAATTGTCTATGAGTGCTTACCCTTTCATTAGGCTTCCAACCACATTCTCCATGAGATGGCCTTTGGTAGTAAGTTTGATGCAATCTTGGCGTGCACGACGCCTAATTCTTCCTGAGGTGAGATGAGGAGGGCACTTGATCATCTTGAGCGCGCCTTGAACATGTTCTTGATCTTGAGCATGCTCGGGGAAGATAACTCGACCTTGGGCATCATTTGGTGTGTCACCATCGTCTTGAGCACGATCTTGCCCTTGGTCTTGTTCATGAGGTTGAGGGCCTTCACTTTGTTCTTCGGAAGCGCAGGGCCTTGAGTTGGTGATGGCTCCACTTGAGTGAGCATTGTCCTCTCCTTCGCCACAAGGGGTTCCTCAACGGTAGGATAAAACCAACAACCATTCTTCTTATGGCTTGAGGAGGAATTTCATCACCTACATCACAAGTGCCACTTTGCTCCACTTGGGAGCCGTTATTCTCATCAAACTCCACGTTACATGTCTCCTCAATAAGTCCCGTGGATTTATTGAGGACACGGTAAGCATGAGAGTTTGTAGCATAACCAACAAATATGCCCTCATAAGCTCTAGCTTCAAATTTAGACAAACGAACACCTTTCTTGAGAATGAAACACTTACACCAACAATCGGAAATACTTGAGATTGGGCTTGTTGCTGTGAGTATCTCATAAGGAGTCTTGTTCAAGCCTTTATGAGATAGAGCCGATTGGATGCATGACATGCGGTGTTGATGGCTTCGCCCAAAAGTTGTATGGAGACTTGAACTCCGCCATCATGGTCCTTGCCGCATCCATCAACGTCCGTTCTTCCTCTCCGCAACACCATTTTGTTGAGGGGTATATGGTGCCAATATTGATGCTTGATCCTCTTCACTAAGAAACTCATCCAAGGTGTAGTTCTTGAACTTGGTGCCGTTGTCACTTCTTATTGTCAAGATCTTTGCATTATGTTGACGTTGAGCTTCATTTGCAAAGTCGATAACAGTTTGTTGAGTCTCACTCTTCCTCTTGAAGAAGTATACCCAAGTGTATCTTGAATTTCCCTCCCAACTATTTCCCCCAAGACTTGGATAGGTGAGGTTGAGGGCTCCATTTTTGAAGTGATACAGGTGAGCCCTTCATCTTTCCTTGAAAAGACCAAGGATCTTTGGAAAATAAATTTTATCCACAATTCCCCAGAAACTTTCAAAGATTCAATTGAGGGCAAAAGGCATGCCAAAGCCTCCCATCCTTTGATTAGGATGTGGGTCGTGGGTGCCCGTTTTAATAAAGCCTTCTCACAGCCCCAAAGGCACGATCTTGCCCAAAACCAATTTGTTAAAGAATGGAAACCCATGGTCTTGAAAGACTTTGCAAGGATCCATATTTTGACGTTGCTAAAACGCAATTGCCAAGACCCAAACCTTAGAATTAGGCATCCCCCTCCTTGTGGGCAAAGGGTTTTTATCCAATAAAGCCTTCTCCCCAAAGGTTACTTAGAACCTGTCCCCAAAGCAAATACCAATGAAAAAGTTGGAGGCCCATTTAGTTGGGCCAGTTATAACGGGCAGGCCCAAATGGATTAAGACTCATAAGAAGAACCCAAATTTAGCATAAAACCCACCTGCAGGACCCAATATTAAAGTGGGCATTTCAAAACCCTTCTTGGTTGCCATTTGATGGTTTCTTTTGGCACCCCCCCCCACAAAAGTTTCTTGGGGGGTTCGGTCTTGATTCCTTTTTTTCGGGCAACCTATCCCCCGGACAATTCCTTTTGAATCAAATGGGTTTTTCCCTTTATATGGGCCTTTAAGTTGTTTAACAGTTCTTAAAAGGAACCCAAAATTAGGCATTTCATTTAACTACAAGAAAACCCTTTTTTAGGATTACATGGCCCTTTAACTAGCAGGCACCCCAAACTTTGAGGGGTTAAATCCCGTAGTTCAAGATAACCCGTTTTTCTGGAGCCACCCGGCATGTTCTTTCTTTTTTGAGCACCTTTCTCCTCAAACCAAAAAGGCCTTTAAGAGAGGAAAGTGCTTGCTGTCATCTTCCCTTCCTCTTGGTGGCCATAGCCTCTTCTACAACTTCCTTTGTTCCAAAGGCAAGGGTTTTTTTCCCTTATTTCCCATAAAGCCCTCATTCTCCTCCACTTAGCTTCTTTCACAATGCAATCCACAAAAAGGTTAGTGGATTTTGATTTTTACCTTGGGTGGCTTTCCTCCTTGGGGTATTTTCATTGGGTGAATCAGAGACCTAGGACTGAATGGCAACCCTCAAGACTACCTTTAAATTCACTCCTCTTGATCTTCGAACCACCAAGCTTTGGGGCCTTCTGGGAAGGTTTTTTAAAGACCGCCACAGAGCTTGACCAGTCTTTCTTTATTGGGCATCACAAATGACTCCAGCCAAAGAAGAACCCACGCCTTTCCCGGCCCATTGAGTTCCGAATTAACGAACCCCGGGTTCATGGCCCTTGCCCTTTTCCCATCCTGATGTTTTTTTCGGGCTTTTGCCATGCTCACTTTTTCAAAGCACGGCTTTATTTTGCTAGTTTCCCCTGATCCACATTTTTCCCCCTTTCCCTTTCAATCCCATCCAATCCCCGGGTTTTGTTTTTTGTTTGGGGGTTAAACTTTTTGGTGGGTTTTGGCCCTTGGAAGCACCTAGGGTGTTTTGGTCATTTGGGTGAATCCAAGGAACCGGAAGGAAGCCCCTTTTGGCCCAACCAACCCCAAATGGCCCAAAACCCGAAACTCCCCCATCTTCTCCCATCCTCTCAAACCCCTCATTTGGACTCCTTTCCCCTTGCCAAAAACCCTTTCCAAAGGACCCAAAATTGCCCCGTTGGGGAAAGGGCCCTTGGCCTGGTCCCGCCCTGGATGGCCACAGCCCTCCTAATGGCCCCGGGCCAAGACCCCCGCCCCCTGGCCTCCCCCGGGGTTTCCCCCCCCCTCCCGCTTTGGCGCCTCTGGGTGGGGGGTTGGGCCAGATTCCCCGCCTTGCCGGCCGCCGGAGGAGCTTCCCGCCCCCCCGCCACGCCTCGCCGAGTGCCGCCTCCGCCGCCGGCTGCCCCCGCTCCTCAAAGGCCCCGCCGGGCGTTTTCCCTCCGCCAGCCGGGCGGAGCCCTGGAGCGCCCTGCCGCTGGATTCGAGGAGGGATGAGATCCACCACTCCCCGACCAAACGCCCCTCGGCCCCGGTCCCTCATCCCGCACCACCCGGGCCCGCTGACTTTTCCCCCAGGTGCTATTTGACTGTCCCAATTTTTTGCACATTTTCATGCCATTTTGACCTGTTGTATCTCGCATCCGAGTCTGCTTTCGCGATAATATTTCAAATTGTTCGCCAAGTACATCATTTCATCTCATTGCATCATTTACATTTTAGCTCATCTTGATGCCCAAATGCTGTTAGAAGAGGGCTATGTGATGTTAGTTTTCGATTCTTATCGTAACATGCACTTTTGTCATTTTTCCCATGATTGATGTGTGCATCCTATGAACTTGAGTCCACATGTTTTTGTAATATGCCATGCCATATTTACATGGGTGTATGCCATGTATTTTTTTGATCCCTATGGTGACTAGCACAAGCATGCAAACTAGGCTTCATGATGTTGGATTTCATTTTCCCGATATTTTTATGCCATGTAAACTTGATACTACCGAGAATCCATGCTTATTTTGAGATACTTCAGAAGGATGTTTTGAACATATTTATTCTCATCCATTCATGCCCTTGTTTGCAATTATGGAGTGCCATAGCTTGAGTAATCGAGCCTACTTTTGCTATAAAATGTTCCCGATTGTTTACATGTTATTCAATTTTGCAAGGTTGTTGTAGTTGATCCTTGCATGCTATGATGTTGTTCTTGCATGTATAGCTTCTATGCCATGTCTTCTTGATGGATGTATGCTAAGTTTATCATGTATTGCCTGTGGTGAGTGATTCAAGCTCACCAACATGCCTACTTGTTATCTGTTATGCCATGCCCATTTTACTAAGTCTGAATCTTTATGTTTTTGCTTTATTCACATGTTTGCAATCTATTTTCTCGATCCTTTTGGCTTATGGTCACTAAGGGACTTTTGTATATGCTTTGAGTAGATTCATGCCATGCCTAGTTTGACTTGATAGCTTGCTGTAACATGTTGTTTCATAGCTCTAAACATGTTAACCGATGTTATTTCCCATGTCCCGTGAATTCCCAAGTCTGGAACTCGTATTATTTGCAATCTTCCATGTGTTTTGAGCATGTTCTAGTGATTTATGGAGAAGCTCTGTTCATGGTTTTCATGCTTTACCTGTAAATTATGCCCATGCCTTTTGTTTTCATGTTGAGATGCAGATGTTGTTTTGATGCTTGCAATATGCCTAGTTGTGTTTTGGACAGTTTGTCCTTTAAACTTGTTTCATGTTATGTGTTGAATGCTGTTCGCTTTTGAGTGGCTCTATATGAAACTTTCTTGATTTTGCATGTAGTTTCATATTATCATGTTGCATCCATGTTTTGAGGTGTTTGCTTGATGTTTGTATGCATTTTGCATCAATGCCATGTTTAACTTGTTTTGCTATATCTTCTAGGCCGAGTCTAATTTAATGAACTTTATATGTAACTTGACTAGAATTTCGTTGGATCATCTTGGTGCATTTTAAATTGCTGTTTAACAACTTGGACATAAAGTTATTCAAATCTGGACCAATTTCGAAATTTGCATATGAGGACTTACCGAATTGTTATATGTTGTTTCCGCCCATTTAAACTTGCTTTGATGTGTTGGTCTTGTTGCATCATCTTTTGCCATGAGTAGCTTCATGTAGCTTTGTCATGCATCATGCTTGTGGTGCATCATGTCTTGTTCATGTTGGTGTGTTTACTATGTTGTGTGCTTCTTCTTGTTAGTTCCTGTTTCAATCGGAGGATTCGCTGTCAGCTTGGTTCCTTCATCCGCTCGCCTTCTTCATGGACTGCTTTTCTTCCTTATGGATTTCATGCAAGATGACCGCTACTCGGATCTCACTACTATCATTGCTATGCTAGTTGCTTCGTTTCATCGCTATGTCGCTACCTATCACTTGTTCCTCAAGCCTCCCAAATTGCCATGTCAACCTCTAACCTTTGTCACCCTTCCTAGCAAACCGTTGTTTGGCTATGTTACCGCTTTGCTCACCCCTCTTATAGTGTTGTTAGTTGCAGAAGATGAAGTTTGTTCCTTGTTGAACATGGAGATGTTGTTCTTGTTGAACATGTTTCTTGTTGGGATATCACAATATATCTTATATTATTAATGCATCTATATACTTGGTAAAGGGTGGAAGGCCGCCTTATGCCCGGTGTTTTGTTCCACTTTGCCCCTCTAGTTTCCGCCATTCGGTATTATGTTCCCGGATTTTGGCCCCTAACGCGGTGGGATTTATGGGACCCTTGACACTTTGAATAAGACTCTCCAAAGAAGGCCCAACATTGGTTTTACCATTTGCCTCACCTATGCCCTTTTTCCCTTGGGTTTCGGAGCCCGGGGTCATCTTTAATTTTAGCCCCCCGCCAAGGCCCTTCAAGTGTTGGTCCAACCGAGAGATCAGGGCCACCACGGGCAACTCGAGGGTTGGTTTTACTCAGGCTTGACTTATCCGGTGCCCCGAGAACGAGGTACGGCGTCTATCGGGATTTGTCGACATCCGGCGGCTTTGTGGTCTTGTTTTATTGCTTAATGTCTTGTAGCCGGATTCCAGACCGATCGGGTCTTCCCGGGAGAAGGAATATCCTTCGTTGATCGCGAGCTTATCATGGTTGTTGGGACACCCAGGGTTTGAACTTTCAAAGCCGGCCCCGTTATGTGGATGGGAATTTGTTATATCCTTGTAGTAAACTTGAAAAAACTCTTCTAAAATACCCAACCGTGGGTAATGGAGTGTTCTTTTCGGGTTGATCGAGGGAGAACACGGTTTCGGGTTATGTCCGACGAAGTAGGAGTTCGTGATCACTTTTGATCATTACTAGTTGCCCCTTTGTTTCTTTCTCGCCTCATTTTGATGTTAGCCACCATATATGCTTAGTCGCTGCGCAACCTCACCACTTTACCCCTTCCTTTTCCCATTTAAGCTTTTAGTCTTGATACCCATGGTAATGGGATTGTGAGTCCTCGGCTCAAGAATACACCAACATTGCGGTACAGGTTATGCGATGATCATGACGCGAGAGCGATGTTTGCTTGTTTGGAGTTCTTCTTCCCCGCTTTTCTTTTCTTTCCGGGAATTTTCCCGTGGGATTTAGGTTTTTTTCCAGTCCGAGCCCTTTTGGGGGCCCTTTAAAAGCCCAAGTGGTTTTGGTGGGTTGAGTTCGGTTTTTATGTTTTCATCCAAAGAGTTGGATGTTTTGGGATTTGGTTAAAGGAAAATGTTTTTGATTTTGGGTAAATTTTTCTTGTTGCCCAAATTTGGGGTGGCCTTTTTAAAATTTTTGGGTAATTGGTTTTATCCCCATCTTTTATTTTTTATGGTTTAAATTTTGTTGATTTTTTGGGGTTAATTGATATCCACCTTGGCCCCAAAAAGGGCCCGCCCTTCCCCCAATTTTTTTTATTTTGGGCGTTTCTTAAAATTTCCTTGTGGGCCCTTCGTTCCCAATTATTTCAATTGGGCCCGGACATTTATCCCCCCGGACAATTAAGCTGTTGATCTATTTTTGGCCAATGTTTTTGGCCTGAGCTTTTCTTAGTTCAAGATATCGAGATTGTTTTTTTAATTCGGGTTTCACCTCTTAAATTTTTCAAGTGTTGAATTACCTCTTCAAAATCCTTTCCAAGGGTTTTTTCTTTTTGGGCCCTCCCGTGCTTTTTCCGTGACTTAACCACTTTCAACCCTGGTTTTTCCAATTTTTCATTTTGGACGAAGAATGGATCCCATCCTCCTTTTAAGTCTTTCCTTTTCATTGTTTCAATCGTTTTCTTTTTCCGGTTCTCAAATTTTGGTTGTTTTCGCACATTTGAAGTTGAAGGTTTCTCAATCTTGCCCGCTTCCTCAATTTCATGGTTTTTCTGCTATCCTCTTTTTTCCCTTTGTGGATTTTCAATCCAGTTTTCGGTTGTTTTCTTTTCCTCCGGAGGCCTCTTTTTCGAATATCTTCCATTCAAGTTTTTCAAATTCGCTCTCCAATTATTCCATATTCTTTTTCGTGTTTCCCAATTTCTTCCCCTTCCAAGTTTTTTTCTTTAAGGCCTAAAACCCCTGCTTTTGATCCCTAATTCTTCCCTATTCTTTTTTTCGCAATTTCAATTTTAGGTGGTTCATTCAATTCTTTTCCTTGATTTCATTTTATTCATTCTTTTTTCTCCTCCTGGTTCTAAGGAATTTTGGTTGTCCTTCAATCCTTTTAAAGAATAAGAGTTCAAATCCTTGCTTCTCTCAATTTAATTGGTAGGTAACCTAATTCTTTTCTCTTTCATCGGGTCAAGTTGTTTTTTTTTGGAGATTTTCGTATATGTTTTTCCGGTCTAATCATTCCCCTTTTTTTTTCCGGGTTCAAATTTTCTCCCATTTCGTCAATCCTCGGAATATCGCAATCTCCTTATTCTTTTTCGCCCATCATTCTATTCATCATCCTTTCGACATTTTCATGGTTTCTTCATGTTTAATTCTTTTCAAAGTTTCTCAATTTTTTGGAATTAAATATTTTTTCTTCATCTTAAGTGTAATTAATTTTATTTTAGAATTGATTTTCTTTCTTTTGTTTTCTGATATTTCCATCAATCCTTCCCTTTTTTTCATTCAAATTTTTCAATTCTTCCAGGTTTTGTGTTTTCTTTCATCAACTATCTTTCCATCCTTCTAGTTCATGTTTTTTCTTTATTTTCAAGGAGTTTCCCTAAATTTTTGGGATTATTCCTTCTTATCTCGTTATAACGAGTTGTTTCATTCTTTTGTTCCTGATATTTGCCTTTCAATGTTCCTCTTTCTAGTGCTTTGTCAATCCCCTTTAGACCATGCATTAGGGTGCATCATGTTTAAATTTCATTTGAATTTGAAATGGGAAGGGGAAACCCTCACCCCCTTAAAACAACTAGGGTTTACTAAAATTATTTCAATGAACAAATGCCCTTCAAAATGTTCATCCTCTTTGCTTTGGTTCAACCCATGTCAAAGGAGGTGTACCATTTTCTAGGTCATCCAAGGTTCCTAGGATTAATCCACAAGTTTTGAACTTGAGCATTTTTAATTATACAAAATATTTTAAATGTTCAAAATTGCCAAACCAAAATGTTTCATGTTGGGAATATTCTAACAAGTGACAGGAGCATTTTGGTGATTTTTAAAATAGTTTTGGTATTTTTAAAACCCCCAAAGTTGCGAATATTAGAAAAGAGTAAAAAGGAAAACCTTACCGACGCCGTTCGCCCACTGCCGCCCAGCCCAAAGGCCGGCCAAAGTCTTGGCTCTGCCAGGCGTGCCCGACGGCGAGCTCGGGCGCGCCCGCAGCGGCCGCCTGCTTTCACCTCCCGCCGCTGCTGACGACCTCCACCCGCCGCCCACCCGACACGCCACTCCCCCGCCCCTTCTCTCGCTTTTTCCAACTGCCGGCCATCGCCGAGGGCCCCACCGCCAAGTCGTTCCCGCCGCCCATGCTCCTCCCCCATGTCCAGAGTCGCCGCTCCACTACCCCAGCTAGCCAATCCCGCCGCGCACTCGAACCTAGCTCACCGACCACCGAGCTCAAGGCCGGAGATCCCTTCGCCGCCCGAGAGCATCCCGACCGACGAGGTTTTCCAGATCGCCGAGCCCGCCTCCCATCCCCTCCACTTCTTCCTCGCACCCAACACCCAACCACGATCGCTCAACGCATGCGAACTCGTCCCGATGAGGTTGCCACCCAACGGCCACGCCACCTGTCCATCGACTCACCGAAGGCGGGTCTAACACGCACTCCACGCCCACCTTGCCCCTAGCAACTAGTCCGAGGTCACCCGAGCCCGCCCCAAACTCGCGTGCCAACTCCGCCACCCCACCAAGCTAACCCCACCAATAACGCCGTTGCTCCCCCAAGATGCCTTCCGACCCATTTAGTGGCCGGAAAGTGCAAAGCACTTTGTTCCTTGGTCGCCAAGGTAGACGCCCGAAGTTGACCACTAACCATTGATTGGGGGCCTTGACTCCGAGTCAAAGGGACCCCTGTAACTAATTAGGATTATTTCTAATTTAGTTAATTAGTTAAACTAATATCGACATGCGGGTCCCATCAGTTTGACCTGGATGACCTTGACCCCCGCACCAAATTCATGCCAAAGATAATTCAAATTCGGATTTATTTTGATATAATAAATTCCAATATAATTCAAATTTCAAATGCTTATAACTTTTATTCTATAACTCCAAATGCAAAGATTTATATATGAAAAATTATCAAAAATACACTCTATCCATTGGTACAGGTTTCATGCATGATAAAAAAGTTAACTATGCTGAATAACCAGAATAAGATATTAACCATTAGGACTAACTCAATGAGCTATCATTTGAATCCTTGATTCAAATGAGTTCATCCTGCTCTTTGAACTTGCATTAGGCCCACACACATCCATATTGCCATGTCATAGCATGCATCATATTGTTGCATATTGTCTTGTGTGTTTATTTTGTGTTCATGATAGGTTCCCCTCAAGATAACCCGACTATCCATCCAAGGCGCTTCACCCGGGCCCATCAGCAAGCAATTCATTGATCATTCCGATACAAACCCATGTTTCGCTTCGCCTGCATTGCATTAAGACAACGCGATTCAACTTGTGCGGGTAGTTGAACCCCTTCCTTTGCATGACCTGTCATTGCCACAAGAATTCAGTTGAAACCCACTAGTATGTGTAGGAGTTGATTGAGCCATGATTGTGATTCCTACCATGCTATTTGCTATGCTTAAAGTTGTGTGTCCGCTCATCGGGATGATGAACCGGAGGAAAGGTTGTGTTGGTTCGAGAGTGAAAGTGTTGAACCCAGGTAAAGGTATCGATGAGAGGCCATGTAGGAGTACATGGGGGTTGTTTCATTGAAGCCAAACTTAAGAACGAGATCTGTGTTTGTGATCCATGAAAAGCTTATACCACACATTGGGATCCTTAATCCTCCCTTCTTAACCACCCTTGTTCTTAGTCCGGAGTTGCAAGTAGTTTCGTGTTTGTAGATGTTGCACACAACGCTGACCTTAGGGGTGGGTTGGGTAGGCACTGGGGTCTGACCGAAAGGCCCGCTTGGTATCTCGGGAACCCCACATCCTGGGGCTGTATGGGAAACCTCGCCGGACTTCCCGGATGGAACCCGTAGGCGATAAACCCGACTAGGGATTTGAGTGTTTGGTATGGGACACCCACGTGGGCTTCCGCTGAAGGTTGGAGTACATGTCGTAAACGAATAAGTGGTGAGAGCGTGAAGAAGACACCGAGGTTAAATATGATCTATTCAATAGCCGGTCCACGGAGAAGGACTTCGGGTTACCTATATCGTCATAGACAAGTAAATGGATACTACTAAAAGCCTCAAGATAAGTGAGTATCGTGGATGGCCTCTGGGATGACGAGAGGATCCACGTGGAGTATTGTGATGGTGATTAGTGGACTCAAAACAAAATGCTTTACAAAGTGGTGTTACGAGGATAGCTTAGCCAAGAGTCAAAGCGGCTTGTGCAAATAACTCCACCTCCTTCTTGAGAATTGCATGTATGATAGGATTCTGTAAGACTTGGAGTACTTTGTACCTGTTTGCTTAATCAATATTTTTCAGAGGACTATACTACCCTCCACGGATTCTATGTAGATTTGATTGAAGTGAACTAGCCACCTGTGGCATCTAAGACTTGTGAAGGGCCATTGTAGATAGAAACCCAAAAGCTTTTTTCTTTCTAGAGTCGACGACTAGTTTGCTTCGCATGTGCTTGTATGATTGTATGATTTGAGGTTGGGTCATGTGACCCACCGTATGAATATAAGTATGGCCTCGAGCCTCTTAAATAAAGTACTTTTGTAGAGTTTTGTTGTGATGCCTTGTTGTATTTACTCATATCGGGCATATTATGGTATGATTGAAATGCTTGGTATGAGGGATCCACAAACTAGTTGTTTATCCTTGGCAGCCTCTCATATGGGGAAATGTAGTTCTGCTTCGAGCGATAGTAGTCCGCAACCCCGGTTCACCGGAGTCCCAGCCCAAAGACTACGCTTGGACACTTGACCCGGCATGTGATTCATTTCGTTTTATGTCCGTTCCTTCGGGAAATGTCACGCGTGATATTCGAGTCCGCCTAGCTCGCAAGCCCGAATACCGAGTCCTTTAGCCCAAAGGCACGCCCAATTCATAAGTTGATGACCGACATGCTCAAGTGATTCATGTATGCCTGCCCATAGGTTAGTGCCGCTTTGGTTCAACCCAGCCATGTCGGCCCGGTTTTGTCATGTGGATTAGCGACACTATCATATAC
The DNA here is from genome assembly GCA_021605205.1 of Aegilops longissima. Taxonomy (NCBI): domain Eukaryota; kingdom Viridiplantae; phylum Streptophyta; class Magnoliopsida; order Poales; family Poaceae; genus Aegilops; species Aegilops longissima. The sequence goes on along the minus strand of JAHIAM010009770.1, from coordinate 6,049 downwards.
GGGAGCAAAAGACCAAACGGTCCCGGCCATGGTAAGGCGACACCTGGGAATACCGGTGAGGCCGCAGGATATGAGGTGTTACCACTAGGTCGATGTGATTTGGAATCGGGTCCCAAGGCGCATCGAGCAGGCTGCCCGAGGTTCGCTAAGCCAAACTGGTCAAGTTGAGTCTAGAAATGCTTTAGTTATATGTAGGGAATTGATTGGGAGGAACGAAGGCTCTTTTTACCCTTTCCCTTATGCCCTCCGATCCGAATATCCTCTTCTCATTCGACGGGGTATAGGACTAGGCCTCTTTTCTATCGTTCACGTGTTACTAATCCGTAGTAACTTATAGGATTGTTGGTTACATCCTCGCCTGGCTACTAAATTTTAGTATGCTATCATTTGAACCGTAACCTTGATATGATGTTGTTGAGTGGATTTGCAATCTGTTTTAATGTCTCAAATCTGATTTTGAGCATTTAGATGTTATGCTCCCGATTTTCCTAGAAACCTAATGCCTTTGCATTGTGGCTTGCTTTCAGATGGCCAAACCCCCGTAACGTGGTTGTCACCCGTGCATTGATGTGCGGTCACACGGCAATGCTGGTTCGTGATGATTGAGTCTGTTATCGGGTATCCCAATATACCCCGAGGAGCAATTTAGGATTTCAATCAAAGCCAATACCTATGCACGGTCCGGATTTATCCATCTTATCCCGGAGCTACGAGCCACTTCATGTTTATGGGCTCCAAATATTGGAATGGCTTGCAAGATGCAGCCTATTCCATGATGACTATTATTCGAGCGTAATCGCTTTCCGAGCAACACCGATTTTTATATGCCAAAGATCCTCCCCGCGGCTACCCGTGGTTTGTACAGTGCATCCCATGAGGACTACCTTCGCACTACTACCAAGGTGGAGGACAAGGACCGTGAGAACGGCCTTATGGAGCTTTTAATGCCCGCTCACCACCCTTACTCGACTAGGTTTGCACCGCCGCAAGCCGGATATATGGACATGAGGGACTTGTACCAAGCGGGAGAGTCCCCAATTTTATGGAGGGCGGAGGTTGAGGCATCAGTGGGCCCTGCCTCCACCGCTTGTTGGTCCACGGCCACATCCGAGTCCTTATGGTCCAGGCCCCGGATTGTCTGCTCTGGACGATCATGTTCCACTTCTGTGTCCTGGTGACTTTATGAGGACTACTATGGAGCTGCCGAGATAGTAGTAGTATTCCCAAGATGGTAATAGTTGTGCTTCCACCGCCCCGTGACTGTGGAATAGATTAGGTGTATCGTCCTAAGTGAAAAATAATGTATAGGAGTTGGATTTTCCGGAGATGTAACGCCCTTATAGTTGTACCCGTGCTTGTACTAAACTATGGATGGTGTGTATGACCGTGGTTTATATATATATATGGCAGTTTTATATTACCATGTCATACGGATGAACATCTTTGCATTCCATGCTGTCCATTACCTTCCGACTTCCTTGTTAAATTCTGCCATCCTGGTTTAAACTTTGCTTTGTCTCCGGATGGTCAACACTGCAACACTCCGCTGTTCCAGAGGGGAGAAGCCCGCAGCCGTAAATGTGAATCCCGGAACCGCCATCTTTGGCCGAGGTGATGCCGAAGGACAAAGCGAAACCAACCGCTTATTGGAGCGGATTGAGCAAAACACGCGCCGCCAAGAAACGATGTGGTTTCACCAATGATTTCGCGCCATATCCTCCAAAATTAAATATTCCGCGAGCCTCTCGACGCAGATGATTGGCTGCAAAGATCCACCACAAGCCTGCTCCGCCAACGTCGAGGCAAAGGTTACCTTTGCCGCCTATCATCCGGAAGGCCCCTAGTCTCCGTAAAATTATGAGGCTATGCGTCCGCTGGACAAGTTACAACTTGGGAAGTTCGGCCGCCCCGGAGCATCATATTCCAAGGTCTTATGGACCGCAAACGTGAGGAATTTCGACCACCAAGGTAGGTCGACAAAGGATGCCTCAGTGAATTTGGGAGGTTAGCACGTTATGCTCCCAAGAAGTTTCTACCGATGCCAAGAAGCAGCAAGGTTCCCGGACTTAGCCCCGAGCTACGCCGAGATCTCCGCTGCATGAGTGTACCTCTTCCGGTTAGTCAATAAGGCATCGTCACCAAACGGGGATTGATTTTGAGGCTTCACGCAGCACATCCGTGACTCGATCGCCATCCGCTCGATCCCCAAGCGCCGGTTTGGGTCCCAAATACGCTCTACCACCTAGGTACACCCCGAGGCCATCCTTCGAGGCACCGCCCAACCAGCCGGATTTTCCACCCAAGACTTATGGAGGTCCAACTCTAGTGCCCTTCCACCCCAAATGTGATAACTTGTTTGGGTGGAGAGACGGCCACTATATCCGGAGTGTCCCTGAACAACCCCAATCAAGCCGAAATTCCCGCAAGCCGCAGAAAGGTGCCCTATGTTAAGCCGCTTGCCACCGCCGTGGCCATGTCAACTATGTCTCCGCAAGAAACCTATGAGGATCCCAACGCCTCGGCCTTTCTGTTAATTGCCATCCGCAAGTTTTTTGATACCGAGCATCTCATTATTTATTTCGAGAGCTATGCTCGATTGCACAACACCACATTCTGTGACATGCCTACCTCCATGGAAATTAAACCCGGTTCTAGATGGCAAACCTCTAGAATAAGTCATGGGAATGAAATTTTTGTATTGATTAGTCTTTCTTGCATCTCTAATAGCTCTTAAGTCCCGACATAAACATCATTTTGGGTATGGACCGGATGTCACCCATTATGCTAAGATTGATTACTCTACTAGAACTGTCAACTTATCATCCTTCGGTAAAAACAAGAATTTTTAACCCGAGTGTCTAAGGCCACTTTACTCCTTAAATGCCAACCCTCTTCCGCATCAAGATATTCCAGTCCGTGATTTCCCGGATGTCTTTCCGAGGAACTGCCTTGTTCCACCCGAAGGATGTCGAGTTCGTGATAGATCTTATTCCAACCGCCCCAATTCTAGAAGACCTTATAAGATGGCACCCTAGAACTAGCAACTTAAGAAACAACTCGATGAACCTTGCAAAAGGGTTTCATCCGCCCTAGTTCATCTCCATGGGTTCCTCCCTCTTCCAAGAAGAAGGATGGTAGGATCGGATGGTTGTAGATTAACCGCAATTTGGTCACTATCAAGAACAAGTATCCGCCTCGGATCAACGACCGTATGATCAGCCGGATCCTCGCCTTTTCCAAGATGGATTTGAGGTTGGGCTACCATCAAATCAAAATCAAGAACGGGACATTCCCAAACGGCTTTTGTTACTCGTTATGGCCAATAAGGTACACCGCCATGTCTTTCGGTTTAACCAATGCTCCACCACTTTCTCTCTTAATGAACTCAATCTTCATGGAGTATTTGGATAAATTCCCGGGTATACCTGATGATATACTCATCTACTCCAAGAATGAGGAAGAACATGCCAACACCTAAGGCTAGTAATGATGAAACTTCGAGAGCACCGCTTTATGCCAAATTCTAAGTGTGAATTTTGGTTACCGTGGACCATCTAGGCCATGTAATCTCCGTAAGGGCATTGCGTCAACCGAAAGGAAGTTCAAGCCGCCCTGATTGGACTCCACCGAATTCAAGGTTCGAGTTTCCTTTTAGCGAAGCTATTGGCCGCCCGAAATTTCTAAAGTTGTTAAACCTCTAACCAACTCCTCAAGAAAGATAAGAAGTTCAAGGCCAAAAGGGAGATCAGGAACCGAAAAGACCCTCGACATCCGCTTCCGCATTTGTTCCACCAGATTTCTAAGGACTTTATTATCTATTCACCCGGACAAGGACTAGGTTGATACTCATGCAAGATCATTGATTGCCTACGATCTCGGCCAGGCCCACATGAGGATAACTATCCCACACACGATCTAGAGCGCAGGGGTTCATGCACTCAAAACCCGGCGACATTTTTCCGGGTAATCGCTTAAATCTACATCGATCACCAAAGTCTGAAATATATCTTCACCCAACCGGATTTGAATTGCAAAGACGGGGTGAGTTGATTACAGATTTCACTTAGAATATCCTACACCCTGCAAAGCTAATGTCATACGACGACTAAGTCGCAAATCTTATTGTAACAACCGATGTTACAACAAAGTCAACCATTTCTCCACGAAGAATTTCGTAGTTTAATCTTCACATTGTTCCCGAGGATTCCTCTCCACCCGGTGGCGAAACCTGATCTTACGGATCGAATCATAGCTGCTCAAAGAGATGATAGAGGGATATTCTGATCAAGGAGAACATTTTAGCGGAGCTACTAAATGTTTCTCCATAGATGAACGGGGTTGTCTCTTTGATAACCGCTTAGTGGTTCCCAAGAAACAACAGCTACGGCAATTGATCCTTAGAGAAGCTCATGACTCTCCTCTCACCATTCATCCCGGTAGTACTAAAATGTATCAAGATCACGCCAGAGGTTTTGGTGGACTAGGATGAAGAGAGAAATCGTCAATACATTGCTAATTGCGACGCCCGTCGCGAAGTTAAAGCAGAGCATCAACGGCCTGCCGGTACCTTCAACCTTTGGAAATTCCTGAATGGAAATGGGATAAAATCGAGATGGATTTCATTACCGGGTTTCCAGACCAAGAGAGGGAATAACGCTATCTTCGTTGTTGTTGATCGCCTTCCAAAGTAGCCCACTTCCTACCTGTTTGTGAGAGTATAACCGCTAGCCACTAGCTGATTTGTACGCCTCTGATAGTGTCTCTTCATGGTGTTCCATTAGAGATTAACTCGCACTGGAAGTCTCTTCACCTCTCGATTTTGGGAAAGTTTCCAAAACGCTATGGGAACTCGCTCTCTTTAGCACCGCTTCCATCCCCAATCAAGTGGTCAAGTAGAACGAGTCAATCAAATCCTAGAGGATATGCTTCGAAGCTTCATCATCTCTTTCGCATGAATTGGGAAAAATGCCTTCCATTCGCCGAAGTTCGCTTATAACAATAGTTATCAAGCCAGCTTGGGCAAAGCCCTTCGGGTTATTTACGGACGAAATGTCGAACGCCTTAATCGGTCGAAACCGGAGAGACAACTCTTTGGCCCGGACATGATTCGAAGCGTAAGAGCAGTTCACAGTATTCGTGAGAAATTGAAAACAGCCCAATCTCGCCAAAAGAGCCAATATGACCGCAAGCATAAGCCTATGACTTATGAAATTGGCGAGAAGGCTTACCTTCGGGTTACCTTTAAAGGGAACCCATCGCTTCGTATCAAAGGCAAGTTGGCCTCGTTACATTGGACCCTTTCGCATTCTTGCCAAACGAGGGAAGTTGCCTACCAATTGAACTACCTCCGATCTTTCCAAAGTCCATGATGTCTTCCACGCTTCCCAACTCAGCGCTGCTTTCGGATCCTATCCGTGAAGTGGACCACAAACGCTTGATCTCCAAGATAACCTCACCTATCGAGAATATCCCGCTCAGATCTCGATCAAGCCGAGCGCATCACTCGACGCCGAATATCAAGTTTCTAAAGGTTCAATGGTCAAACCATTCCGAGCAAGAAACAACTTGGGAAAGGGAGGATCGCTTCGACTTGAGTACCCCACCTTTTTCAGAATAGATCCTAAATCTCGACGAGATTCTTTGAGTGGGGGTGAGTTGTCACATCCCGCTTAGACCATGCATTAGGGTGTGCATCATGTTTAAATTTCATTTGAATTTGAAATGGGGAAGGCAGGAAACACCGTAACACCCCCCTTAAAACAACTAGGGTTTACTAAAATTATTTCAATGAACTGAATGCCCTTCAAAATGTTCATCCTCTTTGCTTTGGTTCAAAACCCATGTCAAAGGAGGTGTACCATTTTCTAGGTCATCCAAGGTTCCTAGGATTAATCCACAAGTTTTGAACTTGAGCATTTTTAATTATACAAAATATTTTAAATGTTCAAAAATTGCCAAACCAAAATGTTTCATGTTGGGAATATTCTAACAAGTGACCAGGAGCATTTTGGTGATTTTAAAATAGTTTTGGTATTTTAAAACCCACAAA
>JAHIAM010009768.1:0-11646 GCA_021605205.1 Aegilops longissima | reverse complement strand
AGGGACATAATTCCTATTTGCAACAAAGAACATCATTAATTCTTCCCATAGGCTTTTTAATAGTGGAATCCGCAAGATGCAAGTTTAGAGAGCAATCATCAAAATCACGGAAATCTAGCAAATCACACAAAGTTTTGGGAATAGTAGAGACACTAGCACCCAAATCACACAAAGCATGAAACTCATAATTTTTAATTTTAATTTTAATTGTAGGTTCCCACTCATCATGGAGTTTCCTAGGGATAGAAATTTTCAACTCAAGCTTTTATTCATAAGATTGCATCAAGGCATCAACAATGTGTTCGGTAAAAGCCTTATTTTGACTATAGGCATGAGGAGAATTTAGCACGGATTGCAACAAGGAAATACAATCAATTAAAGAGCAATTTTCATAATTAAATTCCTTGAGATCCAAAATAGTGGGTTTAGCAACATGTAGATTTCTATTTCTTTCAATCCCACTTTTATCAATTTCATCATTAAGATCTAAAAACTCCGAATTCTTAGAACACCTTCTAGGTAAAGGAAGATCATATTCAGTTTCATCAAGATTCATATTGCAAAACAAAGATTTAATAGGGGACGTATCAATAACTTTTAGATCTTCATCTTGATTTTCATAGGAATTAGAAGAACACGCTTTAATAAAGGCATCTTTGGAAGCATGCATCCTAGCGGTTCTTTCTTTGCACTCATCAATGGAAATTTCATAGCTTTGAGAGACTCATTGATATCATGCTTAGGAGGAATAGATCTAAGCTTAAAGAATCAACGCAAGAGAAATTCTATCAACGCTCCTAGCCAAATCATCAACTTTAAGTAATTTCTTCAAGCAAAGCATTAAAATTCTTTTGTAATTCATAAACTCTTTAACACTACTCAAATTCAGAGGGAATCTTATTAAAATTTCCATAAGAGTTGTTGTAGGAATTTCCATAATTATTAGAAGGATTACTAGGATAAGGCCTAGGATTAAAATTCTCTATACTGCTTGTTTCCAAAACTATTCCACCAACAAAATTCACATCCATAGATTCATTATTATTCTCAATCAAGGTAGATAAAGGCATATTATTGGGATCACAAGAAACACTCTTAGCAAACAAATCTATAAGTTCATCCATCTTTCCACCAAAACATTGATTTTCTATAGCATGCACCTTTATTAGTAGATCTTTAGTATGCCATTGAGAATAATTAACTATAATATTATCTAGGAGTTTAGTATTCCAAAGTGATTTCCATAAAAGTGCTCTCCCATGTCAATCTAAAAAGATTTCTAGAAGCAAAATTCAATCCGCATAAAATTTTGTATAATCATCCATAAGTTCAAACCATGAGTAGGACAATTACTTAGCATTAATTTCATTCTCTCCAAGCTTGTGCAACATAAATGTTCGTGATCAAGTTGCTTAAAATTCATAATATCGCTTTAAGAGAGATAATCTTAGCAGGGGAAAATACTTAGAGATAAAAGCATCTTTGCACTTGTTCCAAGAATCTATACTATTTTTAGGCAAAGATGAAAACCATGCTTTAGCACCATCTCTAAGCTTAAAAGGAAATAGCTTCAATTTAACGACATCATTATCGACATCTTTTTTGTTTTGTATATCACATAAATCAACGGTTTATTCAGATGAGAAGCGGCATCTTCGCTTAGGAATGTCACTTAATCGATCTTCATATAACAAGATTCAACAAAGAAGTATTGATTTCACAAGATCTCGGTATTGGCAAGAGGAGCACCTCTGAGTGCTAAGGAAATCATTATTATTGGTATTGGTGAAGTCACAATTTGGTGGCATCTTGAGCTATCGATTAACAAGCAAACTAATCACACAAGCAAACAAAAGGCAAAGGAAAAGAGGAGGAGATTGGGAAAGAGAGGCTTAATAAAACGGCAAGGGTGAAGTGGGGAGAGGCAAACGAGAGGCAAATGGCAAATAATGTAATGCGAGATAGGGATTGTGATGGGTACTTGGTATGTTGACTTTGCGTAAGCCTCCCGCAACGGCGCAGAATTTCTTCATACTACGCCCTCGAAGCTTATGCTTGATTACCCCAAGAGGAGAGGATGATGCAGCACAAGAAGGTAAGTATTTCCTCGCTTTTGAGAACCGAGGTATCAATCCAAAGAGGAGACCACGCCGCAAAGTCCCATGCATCAAGCACAAAACGAGATAGCTACAAGCAACCAACACTTAGGGTTTGTCAATCCCTTCACGGCCACTTACTTAGAGTGAGATCTGATAGAGATAATATTTTTTGGTATTTTTGGTATAAACATGCAAAGTAAAAAGTAAAAGCAAAGCAAGTAAATAAAGTGATGGAGATTGATATGATGAGAATAGACCGGGGCCATAGGTTTCACTAGTGGCTTCTCTCAAGAGCATTAGTATTCTACGGTGGGTGAACAAATTCTGTTGAGCAATTGACATAATTGAGCATAGTTATGAGGTTATCCAGGCAATGATCATGTATATAGGCATCACATCTCGCGGACAAGTAGACCAAACGATTCTTATTCACTACTATTACTCCACTCATCAACCGCTATCCAAAGATGCATCTAGAGTATTAAGTTAAAACAGAGTAAAGCCTAAGCAAGATGATATGATGTAGAGGAATAAATTCATGCAATATGATAGAAACCCCATCTTGTTATCCTCGATGGAAACATTACAATACGTGCCTTTTGCAACCCTTTCACACCGTATAAGGTCACCGCAAGATTGAACCCAAAGCTAAGCACTTCTCCCATTGCAAGAACTACCAATCTAGTTAGCCAAACCAAACGGATAATTGAAGAGACTTGCATAAAAGAAATCAATCATACATAAAAGAATTCAGAGAAGAATCAAATATTTTCCATAGATAGTCTGGATCATAAACCCACAATTCATCTATCTCAACAAACACACCGCAAAAAGAAGATTACATCAATAGATCTCCAAGAGAGAGGGGAGAACATTGTATTGAGATCCAAAAAGAGAGAAGAAGCCATCTAGCTACTAGCTATGGACCCAAAGGTCCTGCTAAACCTACTCACACTTCACCTGGGAGAGGCTATGTTGATGTAGGCCTCCATGGTGGATGCCCTGGAGCTGAGCTCCTAACAGGCCCCAAGATGGGATCTCGTGGATACAGGAAGTTGCGGCGGAATTAGGTTTTTGGCTCCGCCCTTGATCCGTTGGGGGTACGAGGTATATATAGGAGGAAGGAGACGCTGGGTGGAGCGTCAGCCTGACGAGACGTGGGGCACTGCCAGTGGGAGGCGCGCGCCACTCTCTTGACCGCCTCCGCACTTTTTGAGTAGGGTTCAAGTCTCCGGATCACGCTCGTGAGAAAATCATGTCTCAAGTTGTTTCATTTCATTTGACTCGCTTGATATTCCGCTTCTTCAAACACCGAAATAGGCAAAAAAGAGCAACTGGCTGGGCCTCCCTCATATTATAGGTTAGTCCAAAAATAATATAAAAGTGGAAAATAAAGCCCATTATAGTCCAAAACAATAGATAAAGTAGCATGGAGCAATCAAAATTATAGATACGTGGACGACGATCTGCCGCCATGCGAAGGCGGCTGCCGTTCATTGGTGGTCAAGGCCGCTCCGTGGGTGGAGGTTGAAGATGAACCGCAGGCCTTGATTTTGTATCCAACGGCCGCAAAATCAATCGACCAGAGATGAAAAGTCACGACCGACGTAGCCTCACCTTGCTAGCGCTGCAAAGTCGACATAGCAAATTCAGTTTCGACAACAAAATTCGCCGGCGCTAAGTTCACGGACAGCTTAAGTTCAGAGATGAGCGGCTGATGTATTTTACATCTAGCATTTTGTGGTTATGTATTTTACGCCATGTATTGAGATGCTATTAGAATTCCACTCGTGTTAACGTTGTTCGTTGTCTCTTGTCCTCGCTTCAGCCTCGCATTGTCCAACTCATCGGAGTTGCTCCCACGATGAAAACCTCCATCACAAATGAGCAAGACTCGCTCCACCTCCGCACGCCTAAGATCTTCTTCCTCCTCCCAAAGCAAAGTCAGCCGGAGCGCCCTCACCGCCAACCCAATCACGCTGAGATCGACATGGCTTCGCCAAAGAGGTTGCACACTTGTTGCATCTTTTTTACTCTACATGTTATATATGTTGTCCATCGAGCACTTGTAGTAATGGGAAATACGATTATTTTTTTATCCTACTATGACAAGCCGTGAGGTACCAGTGCAACTTAGCTATCCGTGATGGACTCTCTCTGAACGCCATCATTATCTATCTCTCGCTTGAGCCAAAGCTTGTCGGCGGGCCCGGAGTTGAGCTAGTATGGCAGTGGCCTCGGGTCCAAAGTAATAGAAGCAGCACAAAAACATTTTTAGTGAGGATTTTCCTTGCTCAAGCCTGCCTACTAGAATCGCCAAAGTGCTTGAAAGGAAAAGTGAATGAAAACATAGGAATTGGAAAGTTTCCTATTGTACTACTTTTCATGAATTTGGTGCAAAGGAATGGAGCAAAGGAAAACAGAGGATTTGTTCCTTTAGTGTCTCCTTGAAAGAAAAACCGAGAGAATTCTAATTTCCACTTCTCCTCCTTTTCATATTCCTATTCATCGAGCACAAGACTAAGAGATAGTAGCATAATAGCATTATAACCGCACATTTTCTGTGGTTTGACTTAATCTCACCATGCTTTTTTCATCATCCTGATCTTCCAATTGTTGTGAATCAAACACCGGGATTGGCAGTAACTCTTGTTTTTAAATTCTCTGCTTGCACGGCATTCCTATCCTATTCTTGTCTATTTTCTATCCCCGCATTGTTAGAATCCTCAAATTCAAACAAGCCCTTACTCAATTACTTCTCTATGATATGTGTCAAAGAAAACCTTTGTGGTGGTTTGTCCTGCTTTCTGGCGGCAGTGTTCCACCAGCTTTCACTGCTCCAACGATGGAAGGGTTCACCACAGCAGAGATCCGCCTTCTCAAACTGTCTTTCGCTGCTCTAGATCTTTCTTCTACCGTCACGCAGCCACGATAATTGCATTAACATCATCAAGGATCAGATGACCTTGAGGACTACACGGGTCCGCAAGAGAGGTCGACTCTTCCGTATGCTGCGTTATGCAAGCCGCCAATATGATGACATGATACATTATCGCCGTGTTCACCTATTAGACTCCGAGTCGGGTCCAAACTAATGCTGAAAATTGAGTTTTTAAATGGTTGTGGGCAAGCATATTGGGGCAGCAATCAAGACTATCTATCTACTATCCGTTAATCTCCTGTGTCTCACTATGAGTTTCATGTTGGGTGAAAACAAACATTAAAGGAGCCATTATCTATATTTTTTAACTAAAGCTATTATCCGCCTCGCTATCATTGGTTTTGGGTCTATCCACAGCTTGCTACCATCAATCTGGATTGGTGCATGCACTTTACATAATCTCACCATGTTTTATTCCCTATGCATGCCGCTTATTGTACACAATGGAACTTATCATGTAGAGCAAAAGATACGAGTTTGTGCATGGCAATAAAATTTCATGCAACGCTGCTCCATGGTGGGCGCAAAGGCAGCCCCTCCACCCATTTTGGATCGTAATCAAGAGGAAGATAACTATTCGAGGGGGATTCATAAGGAGAAGACCGCCCTATTTTACCCCATGAGGTCTTCGCCTAACTTGGCATGCCGATGTTGGTAATATCATGCATATGGTGCCTTGCATTGCTTATCAGATTCATTAAAGATGTCATCCGCTTAGTTTAGACATGCTTTGTGTCAATGCCATCTGTTTAGTTTCTTTATCGACATGTGAATCATGCAATTCCATCTTGTCTAGCCAGTGCATCATATATGTGAATTTTGCAATGCCACCCTCGATTAGCCACCATCTTATATGTGAATTATATCATGCCATCGCTTTTTATTACGTATTAAATTTGTCAACAATTTTAGTACATTCAATTATTTCTTTCTTGTGCATCAGCCATTCTGCACGGCCATGGAAAAATCTGGAGTGAAACAAGGTTCAGCAGCAAGTGCATAATGCTATCTCATCGGCGTATGTCTTGTCGGTTACCTATAGCTCCTCGTGAGGAGGATTCTGCAGATGATGACCATATCCCCCACCCACCCCCGAGGTGCATGCCCTAACTTTGGTAGGTTATGTTGCTCATATCGGTATGTATGGTATCTTGCATTGCTATGTCATTTGCTTAGTTTAGACATGCTTTGTGTGAATGCCAACTGCTTAGTGTCTAATTACCATATATGTGAATTATGCAATGCCATATTGTTGCAAGACATTATATATGTGAATTATGCAATGTTATCTTGTTGCAAGGCATTATGTATGTGAATTATGCAATGCCATGTTGTTTAGGCAAGCGCTATATATGTGAATTATATCATGTTGTCCATTTTTTGTATTTCTCATTGCTTTTTTCGACAATGTTTGTATATTCAATCGCTTCTTCCGTGGCATCAGCCATTTGAATTGGTGATGGAGAAATCGAGGAAAACAAGGTCTTCGTGAGCAGCATAATGTTACCTCGCTGAAGCAGACATCTTGCTGGTTACAGATAGCTCTTCGTGAGGAGGATTCAGAGGTGTATGAACAATCCTTATTATCCCCTCGAGGTATGCTCAAACTGCAGGTATTATATTACTCATATAATGCATATGTTATATTGCAATGCTTAGTTTTTACATCATATACACAATAATGAATGCCATCTCCTTAGTTGACACATCATATATGTGATTGCCCTCTCGTCAATTCCTTAGTATATAAATCATATATTTGAATTATGTCATGTCATGATGTTTACATAGACAAAGATGTATCTCAATTATGGCATGCCAACCCATTTTCTAAAGACATAATATAGTTATATCATCGCATCTCTGCTTTACATAGTCATCATATTTTAAATTATGTCATTCTATCCGTGAATTATATCATGCCATCATGTTTCCATCATCGGCATGTTTGTGATTTATGGCATGCCAAACACTTTAATAGACACATCGATAGTTATATCATGTCATCATGCTTACATAGTCATCATATTTTGAAGTATGTCATTCTATCCTGTTTAGTTAGCCATCATACATGTGAAATTGTGTCATGCTATCCTGCTTTAATTAGCCATCATATATGTGAAATTATGTCCCTGTTATGTTTGCTTAGACAACATAAATGTGAATTATTCCATGCCCTTGCTTTCTTCCCTACTATCCATTGCACCTGCTTCATCTTACAACGTTTGTACATTCAATTACTTTTCTTGTTTATCAGCCATTTCAATTGGAGGGAGTGATGATGGATTCGTGGGAGTAAAAACACTGCCTTCAGAAAATATCGTGCTACCTGGCTGATGCAGAGTAGAACCACGCTGTACTTCTGCCTCAAGAACCAGCCCCACCACACATAACCCACACTCATGCAGATTGTACCCTCACCCGCTTGGACAGAGAACCACACCCCTTCTAACCCTAACCCTCAAAGCAGATAGACACCAGGCCTCAGCTGATACAAAGACCGCCTCCACCATACATAGCAACTCCAAACACGAAAGCAGTTAGTAAGGCAACCGCAAGTGCCCAAATCACGAGGACCACCACTCCAAACCCAAGTCAACGCTTAAAGCTGTATAGAAGAATTGTTCTCGTGTCAGGTCTGTGAGCTATGGTTCATACTACTTTGCTTTTGCATCACTATATTTATCGATACCAACCAATTTCAGATTTGAAGGATGCAATTAAAACTCCAATGGCGCAATGGTGTATGTTTTAAACCTATTTGTTCAACGTGGTTTGGCTGCTTGCATTGTAACTTGCTCTATGTTGATTTCAGCTTTAAATTGAATAAACAGTTATGTTCTCATGCCATGCACATTACAAGTGTTGTTATTACTGTGTAGTTTCCTCACACTTATATTCTGCCTATGCTGCTTTTTCTTAAATAGATATGATTCAATCAGTATCTATCTTGATTTGGCAACATAAACTAGAATGATATAGACCATACAAAGGACTATACTATATAGATATATGTTTGTTTCATGTTGTTATCCCCGCTCCATTTTACTATCGAATCGGTTTACCAAAAATGAGTTTTATATACTACATTGTAAACCCGAGATGTGTTTGTTTGTTTCTCTTTAGAACGCTGATAAAATATTGGAGAAGAGTACCTGTTATGCAATGGTAAAGGAAGTAATGCAGTATAAGGTTCAAGAGATAGTGAGACATCCTCGTTGGTCTCCAAGAAAGCTGATAAAAACTATATTGAAGACATCGAGACAACCTCAAAGTCCTGCTTTCTTGTGAAGCGCTCGAAGTTATTAGCTACCATCGCCGCACCAGCTCTTCGAACTCGCTGTTCTGAATCGGTTCGCTTCTTGAGTCTCAACTTCGTTGAAAGACATCGATCGATGTTATGCGCGGCTGTAGTCATGGATCGAGGAAGTCCTCGCAGATCTGGAGATGCATACTTTCTGTGCAAAGAAGTTACTGGAGGACTTGCGCCAAACAAGAGAAAGTTAATAAGCTATAAGCATCTTGCCAAAGATTATGGGTACCAGTGATATTGTTTCTTGAGCTTTTCCAAGCGTTTCAGCCTCGACTTGTTTTGTCGCGCGCTTATATGTCATTGTGTTCTATATTTGCATCGGTGGCGTAACTTTGATGCCTAGTGGATGTAATATGTGTACAGCCATGATCGCCTAGTGTATGTTGCTTGCTTATTTATTTCCTTGTTGTCTTGTTTATTTGTTTGCTTGTAGTCAAGGCAGCTTTTTTCAAGGGTTTGCTAGTGGCCGCAATAACCTATTTTTTAAAACTAGGCCACAATAAACACCACGGTAGTGACACTGGCTCAAGAGAAACAAGGTTCTATGGGCCGAGAAACAAAGGGGCCTTCTACGGGTCAGAGAACAAGTGGGCCTTCTATGGGCAGATTATCAATGGGCCTTATACGGGTCAGAGGATCGACACAAACATGGGCCAAACAGATCAAGATTCTCGCCGTAGAACGGGCTAGAGTTGGAATCGCCTCGTCTGGGGTCAATACCATACCCGGCATCGCATAGGCCAGATTTGATGACGCTTATGAAATGGCTCAACGATTATCGGACCACAAACGGGCCGATCAGAACCATGGGCTAACGGCCACAAGGTAAAAATGACAAGAACAGTCCGTAAGTAAACGAATGCCGAAATGAGCACAAGAATAAATGGGCTTTGAGAAGGCCGAAAGATAACATAATGGAAACGCCCAACGAAATAACGGGCCATATGGTGTTGCAATATGCCCTAGAGGCAATAATAAATTAGTTATTATTATTGTATTTCCTTGTTCATGATAATCGCTATTATCCATGCTATAATTGTATTGATAGGAAACTCAAATATGTGTGGATACATAGACAACACCATGTCCCTAGCAAGCCTCTATTGGCTAGCTCGTTGATCAATAGATGGTTACGGTTTCAACCATGGACATTGGATGTCATTGATAACGGATCACATCATTAGGAGAATGATGATGGACAAGACCCAATCCTAAGCTAGCAGCAAAGATCGTAGTTCATATGCTAAAGCTTTTCTAATGTCAAGTATCATTTCAGACCATGAGATTGTGCAACCCCTGGATACCGAGGAATGCTTTGGTGTACCAAACGCCACAACGAATCGGGTGGCTATAAAGGTTCATTATGTATCTCCAAGTATCTCGGTTGGTACTAATCGAGATCGATTTGTCACTCCGCTGACGGAGAGGTATCTCTGGCCCACTCGGTAGGACATCATCATATGTGCACAATGTGACCAAGGGGTTGATCACGGATGATGTGTTACGAACGAGTAAAGAGACTGCGGTAACGAGATTGAACAAGGTATCGGATACCGACGATCAATCTCGCAAGTACAATACCGCTAGACAAAGGGAATTGTATACGGATCGATTGAGTCCTTGACATCGTGGTTCATCCGATGAGATCATCGTGGAACATGTGGGAGCCAACATGGGTATCCAGATCCCATGTTGGTTATTGACCGAGAACGCCTGGCCATGTCTCGATGGTTCCCAACCCGTAGGGTCTACACTTAAGGTTCATGACGCTAGGGTTATAAAGGAAGTTTGTATGGTTACCGAATGTTGTTCAAGTCCTGATGAGATCCAGGACGCCACGAGGAGTTCCGAATGGTCCGGAGGTAAATATTTATATATGGAAGTCCTGTTTGGTCACCGAAAAGTTTGCGATATCGGATGTATGGACCACGGAGGGTCCCGGGTTCACCAATGGGGCCACCTGCCCTAAGGTATGGGCTAAGTGGGAGGGGACCAGCCCTAGGAGGGCTGGTGCGCCCACAAGGGGCCCAAGGCAAGGGAGAGTGAGGGGCAACCCTAGTTCGGGATGGGCCTTAAGGCCCACCTAGTGGGCGCCCCTCTCCCCCTTCTTGGCCGCCTAAAACCCATCTAGGGCTGGCACACCCCTAGGGGGGCGAGCCTCCCTTCCCCTATATATATGAGGCCTATGGGGCTGCCCATATGACATGAGAACTTCCTCTCCAGCGCAGCCCGCCTCCTCCTCCTCCTCCTCTCCCTTGGTGTTGGCGGCTCGCGGATTGCCACGCCTCCACCACCATCACGCCTGCCAGTTGCTGCTGGATGGAGTCTTCTCAACCTCTCCTCTCTCCTTGCTGGATCAAGGCGTGGAGACGCCACCGGCTGTACGGTGTTGAACGCGAGGTGCCGTCGCTCGCACTAGGATCTCCGTGATTTGGATCACGACGCAGACGCACTCCTTCAACCCCTGCTTCATGAACGCTCGCTTAGCGATCTACAAGGGTATGTAGATGCACTCCTTCCTCGCTGCTAGAATCTCCATAGATTGATCTTGGTGATGCGAGAAAATTTTGAATTTCGCCACGCTCCCAACAAAGGGCATCATGAGCTAGGTCTATTATGTAGATTCTTTGCACGAGTAGAACACAAAGTAGTGTGGGCGTTGATGATGTTCAATATGCTTACTCGTTACTAGTCCAATCTTGTTTCGACGGTATTGTGGGATGAAGCGCCCGGACCGACCTTACACGCATTTCCACGTGAGACAAGTTCCACTGAATCGACATGCACTTGGTGCATAAGGTGGCTAGCGGGTGCCGCCTCTCCCACTTTAGTCGGAACGGATTCGATGAAAAGGGTCCTTATGAAGGGTAAATAGCAATTGGCATATCACGATAGGTAAGAAACGTTTGCTAAAAACCCATAGCAGCTCACGTAAACATGCAAACAACAATTAGAGGACGCCTCACCTTGTTTTTGCAGTGGTATGCTATGTGATGTGATATGGCCAAGAAGAATGTGATGAATGATATGTGATGTATGAGATTGATCATGTTCTTGTAATAGGATTCACGACTTTGCATGTCGATGAATATGACAACCGCAGGAGCCATAGGAGTTGTCTTTATTTATTGTATGACCTGCGGTCATTAAACGACGCCATGTAATTACTTTTACTTTATTGCTAAGTAGCCAAGTAGTAGAAGTAATAGTTGGCAGACAATATGAAGACACGATGATGGAGATCATGGTGTCATGCCGTGACGATGATGATCATGGAGCCCAAGATGGAGATC
>JAHIAM010009765.1:0-10510 GCA_021605205.1 Aegilops longissima | reverse complement strand
CCAGCTCCCCTGTTTCCGACGACCTCTCTCCCAGAGCAACCGCAAGCCCCCTTTGATCATCCCGATATCGCCCATTCTATTCTCTCATGCTTGCATTAGATTTTGTTATCTTATTGTTTGCTTATTCTTGTATAGCCTGCTTATTGTAACCCCTTTGTTACCCCCTAACCTAAACGCTTAGTATAGGTTGGTTAGAGACCCATCGGACCCCCACCTTGTTTGTTTCGCCAAAGATTGAAGACCCGATCAACGGATCAAGACCAGCCCCCCCGACATCATTCCCACTCGACACTACTAGGTTACTATCGAAAACCGAGGGTGAAACTCTACAAAGACCTCCGATATTAACCCCGTAGTATAGCTATCCTTGGGGTCATCGAGGGTGATTTCCCCTTAACCACTTCCGAACGACTGTTGGCAACCCTCAAGTGTGGACCTCGAGGGTGAATCCTCTTATGTTCACCTTGACGACTACATTGAGTGGAATACACCGGGGTGATTCCTCGTTTTCCCTTGATGTTTGGACTCATACTTGACTTTACCATTTATTTGAAAGACGGGTCACCGGGGGTACCAGGCTTAAATTGGTGATGTGGAGACGGTTGACCCGAGGGTGCCCGCGAGATAATTACGAGGCGGGCGGCATTCCTAGCCCTTGCCGCAAGTCCTCGAGACGGGCAACGGGTCACATCTTTCGGAGTCTCCGCTTGTTACCGCCCCTAATCCACTACGATTTGGATATTTGATCCGAGGGCCTCGCCCGATAGCACTAACCATCACGTAATAGGGTTTAAGGCAGATACATCACCGCTTATTAGACGTCGGGCCGGCGGCCCCGGATTACGAACGCCAGGTAGGTTCGCCCGCCCCGAACGCAAGGAGTTCCCGGAGATGGCCCATGACCCCGGGGCATAGGTTTAGTCCCGGGTTGGCCTCTTTGCTGGTCGGGTTACGGCATTGTTTGGCCGGGCGGCATGACCCGGAAAGTGTTCCCCGGGAAGGGGGGTGTTGGTCCCCAGGAAGAAAACATCTATCGATAGCCTGTCCTACGGTAACGGATACTTGGAGTTGTATCCCATCGATACAACTAGAACTGTTACTTGAGATGAGACATGTATATGAGCATTGGATTGTGATGATAATCGGATAGTATGGATCGGGATTTTTTTCCAGGAGTCGAGAAAGGATCTCGCCGAGGTTGATAACACTACTGCTTTTAAGTTATGTTACTTACTCCCTCTTGTTTTGAAGATGGTGGTTTCCGAAGATGCTAGTCTTCGTTAGGACTAGGCCTTCTTTTCGCATTCTGCGTCACCACGACATGGCCTTTACACATATATCCATGCATATGTAGTGTAGTTTCTTTTGAGTACTTTGGATGAGTACTGTTGCCTTGTTCCTTTTTTTCCCCTATTCTATTCGATTGTTGCAATCGACGATGGAGCCCAGATCCAACGCCACCGCCTATTTACTACTACCAGGGCTTACTACTACGCACCCGGCGATTTACCCCGGGAGGACCTAGGAGGATCCCAGGAGAGGCCGCCTCTTCGATCGATCCCGTTTGTGCTAGCCATCTTATGGCACCTTGTTTAACTTATGTCCGATCAGATATTGTTGCTTCCGCTTCTATGATCGAGCACTTGTATTCGAGCCCTCGGGCCCCGGCTTGTATTATGATGCTTGTATGACTTATTTTATTTGTAGAGTTGTGTTGTGATATCTTCCGTGAGTTCTTGATCTTGATCAACATTTCGATGATTAGTGTACGATTGAATCGAGGGCGCCAAAGTTGGTATCGAGCCGACGCCTTAGGAATCCCCTTCCACACCCTTGGCAAGTCCAGTCTAGACATTGCAAAACTTTTACTAACATGGTGTGTGTCTTATGGGCACACGCCCCTTTGGGTGGTATTAGGATCTTTTCCCGACCTTTACTCGGGGCTCGAACTCTTTCTACTCGGGTTAAACGATTTTACTAACTATCACTAGGATCCCGTGACCGCATTCACCCCAAGATGGATATAGCCTTAGTTGTTTTTGGAATTGTATTTGAACAATTTCCACCCGTCATTTGACCCTTTGAAACCCTTTGTTTTCGGATGGAACCCACGAGGCAGGTCGGCGCCACACGACGGCCATTGGTGCCTCGGGATCCTTCGCGGCTAGCCGAGATGATGACCTATCCGGTTATCGCTGGCACCCCTAACCGCCTATGAGGAGTACCAGACTATAACCGGAGCGACCGCCATCGCCCACCTCTACTCCGGAGTACGAGTCCACCATCGGCCGCACACCGCACATGGTGTGGAGTGACCATCGATATGGCGTCCACGATGTTGCTTATGCTGCACGACACGCCTTCATGCAGTATCGAGGTTGGACACCTCCCTTCGTACATTGCTATCGCGCCGATGTTGGTGAGGAGGGTTACTACACCTGCCTACACCATGCACCAGAGAGTTTTCCACCATCGTAACTTTGTTTGATGCGATTGGATCGAGCTAACCGAGTTTTCCCACGAGTTGTACATCACCCGCGACTCTACCGGTTCGACGCTGATGCACCCTTTGTCCGCTCCGGAGAGCTGCCGCTCTGCGATCTACCCCGCCAGACCGTGATGCCCTTGGAGGGTTCGACGGGAGGCTACTCCCCGACTTGGTCCTTTCCCGCCACGACGCCGGATTCAGCACCGAGTATCCGCGCCCTCGTTCACCGACGGGAGGACTATCCTCCGCCGACTACCAATTTCAAAGCAAAGCCTACCTCCGCAGCATGCGGGACTGATGTAGGCTTGCTTGTTAGCATTTGTTGTATTCCCATGAGCCTGCGGCCTATGATGTAGTAGTCTATGTAATCGGACTCTATGTATCGAACTCTATGCATGATTCCTTTTGTAAGATATTAACTACTTTGTAGTTTCCATAATGCTACTTTCATTATGCGTGTTTCATCATGAATGATTCTTGTCTCTTGCTTATCTTCTCAAATGCTGAACTACCCTGTTATGTAATAGGGATGGTTAGGCCAGCAGGTCGGGTGGTGCCAACCTTCCACCACCGCCGAGTACATGGCTGGTATGATCCAACAGCTCGAGATGAATCGCCCCATGGAGAAATGATGGCTCGCCTCCCCAATATGAACCAAAGACCCAAACGGAACAACTCCAGGAATTATACGCTAACCCCAAATACCGCAGCTCAACTCAGCCACGGATGTCGATGACGCTCCATGACATCACCTATGAGATGGAGTCTCCATGTACCCCGCCCTATGTCACCTTTGCTTCCTTCTTCCCGGGACCCCAGCTCAATGGTGGGACAGCCACCGTCGTTTCGCCAGCTTGGGACACTCATCACCGCCAGACTTCCGGCCTTCCCGCCGCTTCATTCCTCAAGGGTCATGGACGAAGGCGTGAGTTCCCAACCTCACCCAAGGCAACAAGACTGTTAAGCCCAAAGTTCTTGGACTTGTCTCGCGTCAAGAGGATATTGCAACCGATGCACGCAGACAAGAGAAGTTCCGGACGGCTTGCGACATCAAGCTCGCACTTCTAGTGCACGACTTTGCTGATTTCGCCACCTTGGTGAACAAAGCTATCAATGTCAAATGGTCTCAGGAATACCAGAGCTCTAAAGCGCAACCGACACCGCTCATCTTCGCCCGCCCTCCAGGCGCAAGATATGGATCCCCAATAGCATGTACCAGCCAATGCATTCCGCTTGGAATTAACCTCGCCGCTTACAATAAAACCAAGCTTCCAGCCCACCACCCCAAGCCCTGCTCCCACTCCCAATAATGGGTTGTGCTTAAAAAGGACAGCCGGCATAAGAGAATGCAACGTAACGAATCAATCGCCCTTCCAAAGTGGCCGTGGAAACACCGAACCGCAACAACACCGGCAAGTCTTATGGGCAAGCTCAGCCAATCACGTTGAATGAACGGCTCGGACCAGCTCCATCGTGATGGGTACACTCGAATTCAGACTGGATCTGTTTTATTCGATTCAGAGCATCACATTCATTCATGTCTCAAGATTTTGCATTCATGCATGGCCTTAAAAGCAAGACATGAATGCTTCACTATTAGTACACACCCCGGGCCAATGTCGGACTTCCATGATTTGCAGCGACGCCCCTTGAAATCGGAATGGAATTCCTTGTCTCCTATCGTTAAAGTCTTGTAGCATTGACCTCATTTTGGGGATGGATTGGTTGAAAGCGATAGGGCACAATCGCTTATGCCACTAAGACCGCCCATCGCGCACCTTCCGATGAAATCGTAAGTACAATGCTCGCCGTTCAAAATGGAGGCAAGGCTCTATGCATTGAATGCATTGAACGCCGCACCCTCGAGGGAATTGAAAACATTCCCGCTGCTTATGATTTCCAAGACGCCTTTTCAAGAACTTCCAGGATTCCCCTCCTAGGGTGTCGAATTGCCATCGACTTGAAACTGTGCACCACTCCTATAGCCAAGGCCCTACAAGATGCCGCCGATGAACTCCTTGAGCTAAAGGAGGAAATCCAAATCTCTTCAAAGTGGTTTCATCCGCCCAAGTTGTCTCCTTGGGGAGCACCTTCTCTTTGTCAAGAAGAAGGATGGGACAAACCGATTGGTTCAAGACTACCCCTATAAATCAAGCTACCATTCGAATAAGTATCCTCTTCCTGGATCAATGATCTTTATGATCAACCGGCTGGTTCCTGTGTTCTCAACTCGACTTGAGGTTGGGTTACCACCGATCCGTGTTCGTGAGGAGGATATCCCAAGACCGCATTTGTGACTCGCTATGGTTCAAACGATAACCGTCATGTCTTCGCTTAACCAATGCTCCAGCCACCTTCTCCCCGATGAACTATATATTCATGGATTACCTCGAAAGTTTGTCGGGTTTATCCGGATGATATCCTGATCTATTCCAAGAATGAAGAAGAACATGTAACATCTTCGTTGTGCCGAAAAGCTACGAGAGCATCAACTCTATGCCAAGTTCTCCAAATGTGAATTCGGCCCCAAGTAACCTATCTTGGGCATGTCATTTCTAGAGATGGTATTGCCCAACCCCGAACGAGTTCAGCTATTCTCGATTGACTTCCCAAGAACGAAAGTCGGTTTTTCGGTCTCGCCAACTATTGCCGCCGATTCGCCGAGAACTTCTCCAAGATTGCGTGCCTCGACTAATCTATTGCATAAAGGCCAAGTTCCAATGGATGATAAGTGTCGTGAAAGTTTCCAGAACTCAAAGAAATTTAAAACGCCCCAAAGGTAGCTCCTCCGAATAAGAAGGACTTTTATTTATCGCGACGCTTTCCCAAGGATTAGGCGGTGTCCTAATGCAAAGAGTGGTTGCTTATGCCCTCGGCATGCCTCATGAGGAGAACTACCCACACGATCAACTTGTGCTGTCATTCATGCGCTTAAAGCAGGGCGAATTACCTTCCGGTAATCGCGGATCTACACCACCACCAAAGTCCAAGTATCTGTTACCGAGACCTGAACCTCCCCCAGAGATGGATGGGATCTGCGACTTTGATTTGGGAATCTCCTATTGGCAAGGCTAATGTGATGGGATGCCTTGAGCCGCAAGTCTTATCGCAACCACCTTCAGTTCACAAAGTTCAGCCTCACTTGTTGAAGAATTCAGGTGAACTCCATATTGTTCCTCCGGTGCACCCCCCTCCTCCGGAGTTCCGCAAGATGAATCTCCGGTTGTTCCCAGGATCTCTTTACCCGGCTGTTGAACCCGATCTCTTGGGCACCATAAAGACAATGCAGGATCTACTGAGGTCTACAAGCTTAAACAAGACGTCAGAAAGGAAATCCTCATCCTTCACTATTGCCGATGATGGCACCTTGTACTTCAAAGGCCGCTAGTGATACCTTGTAAGAAGGACAACCGGATATGACTAAGGTTATGCAAGAAGCTCATGATACGCCTCTATGTATCCATCCCGGCAGTACAAAGATGTATCAAGACATTCGCCGAGATTCCGTGGTCTAATATGAAGGTGACATTGCTCGCTATGTTTGAGGTGACGCTTGCCGTCAGATCAAAGGAACATCAAAGGCCCCCGGGAACTCGCAGCCTATCTCTATTCCCAAATGGAAATGGGACCATGTTGAAATGGACTTCGCCACGGTTTTCCCAAATCGCGAAAGGTAATGATGCTATTCTTGTCCCATTGACCGCTTTTAAAGTTGCACATTTTCCGCGGTCAAAGAAACGATCACCGCTAGCCAGGGCAACGCCTATATGTCCGAATTGTTTCACTTCACGGTATCCCACGGTTATCGCCGACCGTGGCAGCTTGTTTACTTCAAGATTGGGCAAGTTTTCAAGAAGCTATGGGGACTCATTTATCTTTCAAGATGCTTTCATCCGCAGTCAAGGGCAAGTTGAACGTGTCAACCAAATTCTCAAGACATGCTTCGAGCTTGTGTCGCCTCATTCGCAAGAAATGGGAGGAATCTCCCTTATGCTGAGTTCTCTTATAATAATAGCTATCGCTAGTCTAAGATGGCCCCTTAAGGTTATATGGACGAAAGTAACCCTCCAACGGTCGAATGGGAACGCCCACTCTTCGGTCCGGATATTATCCAACATGCCAAGAACAAGTCCGATTATTCGCGGAATCTCAAGACCGCCCCCAAAAGAGTAATTATGACCATCACAAAGACATGGTCTATCAACTGGCAAAAGGCCTATTTCGCTACACCAATGAAGGGTGCTCACCGCCGAATCAAGGGAAGGCCCCGCTATATTGGCCCTTTCACTATTCCGAAAGGCGGAAAAGTGGCCTATCAACGGAGCTTCCGAACCTTTCTCGGTTCACGATGTGTTCCACGTGTCCCAACTCCGACGCGCTTCAAGGACCCAATCCCAAAACCATGAAGTGCCAATTGCAACAGACCTCTCCTTAAAAGCACCGCCGCATTCTCCGGCTGGCCCCTCCCCCAACCTAAGGTCCAGTGGCAACCCGACGGCCACCCGGGAACCGGGTGCCTACTGTACCCGTTTTCCCTTTCCTCCAAACCGGACTTTCTGTGGGGGAGAAGCCCGGTGGTTTTCAAAAGAAACCCCGTCGTTATTTGCTAATCGGGCGTGTTCCAAAAAAAAAATGAGGGGTCCCCCCCCGCCCCCACCCCCCCCCTCCCCACTCCCCGGCCCACTCCCCTCTGGCCCCCAGGCCCACCCCCCCCGAACCCTCCCGTGGCTAACCCTGCCCCCCCGCTCTCCCCCGCCTTCGCCTCCCCGCCTGGGGTCCCAAAGGGCGCCCCGCCGCCTCCCCCGGGGCGCCCCCCCCCCTCCCCTCCGCCCCGGCCCCCCTCCCCCACCCCGGGCCCCCTCCCCCTCCCTGGCCCGGCGTCTCAGGCCCGCCGGCCCCGATCCCCCTTCCCCGCCCCTGCCCGCCCCGCGCCCACCTACCTCCCCCCGCTCCGGCCCACATTGGCCTGCCTTCCTTTCCCTCTCACGGCCCTGCCGCCGGAAAGGCTCCTCCCAGGCCTGCTTTCCCCCTGCGACCCGGGGGGCCCCACCCCCTGTGTTTTTTAAGTTCGGTAAAGGTCCCCACCCCCTACTTTTTTTTTGGGGGAAAAACCCCCTTTTTTCGGGTCCCCCTTCCAAGCCCCATTTTGGGAATCCCTTTAACCGGGTTACTCGGGGCCCTTTTATTCCCGTCCCCTGGAGGCCGTGATGGGCCGGTGGCCCATCGGCAGGACTAAAGGCCCCCCTGTTGGCGAGGGCCCGATTGGGACCCCAAAACGATAAAAGAATTTTTAATTAAAAATAAAAAATTAAAATAATTAAACTAATTAACTAAATAACTAATTAATTAATTAATTGAGTAATTAATTAATCTAATTAATTCGGATTAGTTAAACCTAATCATTAGCTAATTAATTGGGTAATTAATTAAACTAATTAATCCGGATTAATTAATACTAATCATTAGTTAACTTAATTAATTCAAGATTAATTAACCCGATTAGGTTAATTAGGCTTAGTGAATGACATGGGGACCACGGCAGGTTGACTTAGTCAACCCTGTGGTCGATGACGCAAGATGACCTCATGCCGATGTCATAAATGTAATTTCGAAATTAATTAAATAATTAATTAAAATTCCAGAAATTAATAAAACCTTTTATAATTCATAACTTTTAACCAGAGTCTTGATTAAAATAATTTCAACATGAAAGTTGCTCGTAACGACGAGACGAATTCGGATACGCATCTGCTCGCCCACCGCACGCCTCTAACCTATCGAACTCGCAAACTTTCTCCTCCGTTCATCTCAGATGACAGACGTCCGAACCGGATAACTTCCTGATGCTTTCCCTAAACCAAGACTTCTTACCACGTTAGGGCACGCCTTAGCATCGCTTGGCATGTCATGCATCGTTATGCATCCGTTATCGTATTCATTGTTTTTCCCTCTTCTCTTCTAGACTACAAGACCGACCCGCACCGCCGCTCGACTACAAGGTCGACGACCTCTCTCTTGCCGAGCAACCGGCAAGCCCCTTTGATCATCCCGATATCGCCCATTCTATTCTCTCATGCTTGCATTAGATTTTGTTATCTTATTGTTTGCTCCTATTCTGTTGTATAGCCTGTTTATTGTAACCTGCTTTGTTACCACCGCTAACCTAAACTGCTTAGTATAGGTTGGTTAGAGACCCATCGCTGACCCCCACCTTGTCCTTGTTGCCCTGCTCAAAGATTGAAGACCCGATCAACGGGATCAAGACCAGGCCCCACACCGACATCACTTCCCTTAGTTGCTCGACACTACTAGGTTACTATCGAGTACCGAGGGTGAAACCTCACAAGACTCTCCGATATTAACCTCAGAGTATAGCTATCCGGTTGGGGTCATCGAGGGTGATTTCTCCTTAACCACTTCCGATACGACTGTCGGCAACCCTCAAGTGTGGACCCGAGGGTGAATCCTCTTATGTTCACCTTGACGATTACATTGAGTGGAATACACCGGGTGACCTCGTGTTTTCCCTTGATGTTTGGACTCACGGTTACTTGACTTTACCATCTATTTGGAAAGACGGGTCGACCCGAGGGTACCTGCTGCTTAAATTGCGAGTGATGTGGAGACGGGTTGACCTGGAGGGTGCCCCGAGATAATTACGAGGCGTGGCCGGCATTCCTAGCCCTTGCCGCAAGTCCTCGAGACGGGCAACGGGTCACATCTTTCGTGAGTCTCGCTTGTTACCGCGCCCTAATCCACTCACGATTTGGATATTTGATCCGAGGGGCCTCGCCCGATAGCACTAACCATCACGGGCTATGGGCTCGGTCAGATACATCACCGCTTATTAGACGCCAGCGCGAGCGCGGCACCGGATTGGGCTGGAACGCCTGTTAGGCTAGGTCTGCTCCGCCGCCGCAACGCGGTGAGTTCCCGGAGATGGCCCATGACCGGGGGCATAGGTTTAGTCCGCGTGGCCTCTCATTAAGCCTAGGTCGGGTTGCGGTTTGCCGAGGCCGCATGACCTCGGAAAGTGTGTCCGCCGAGTTGCGCGGTGGGTAAGTTGGTGCACCCTGCAGGGAAGAAAACATCTATCGATAGCCGTCCACGGTAACGGACACTTGGAGTTGTATCCCGATCGATACAACTAGAATGGTTACTTGAGATGAGACATGTATATGAGCATTGGATTGTGATGATAATCGGATAGTATGGTTTCGGGATTTTTTCGCAGGAGTCGAGAAAGGATCTCCGCCGAGGTTGATAACACTATGCTACTTTAAGTTATGTTACTCACTCCTCTTGTTTGCTGCAAGATGGTGGTTTCCGAAGATGCTAGTCTTCGTTAGGACTAGGCCTTTTCTATTCTCGCATTCTGCAGCTCAGTCCATCGACATGGCCTTTACACATATATCCATGCATATGTAGTGTAGTTCTTGCTTAGAGTACTTTGGATGAGTACTCACGGTTGCCTTTGTTCCCCTTTTTTTTCCCCTATCTCTATTCGATTGTGCAATCGACGATGGAGCCCAGGATCCAGACGCCACCGCTTACCACTACTACTCCGAGGCGCCTTACTACTACGCAGCCCCGACGCATTCACCGGAGTGACCTAGGAGGATCCTGTGCAGGAGGCCTGTCCTCTTTCGACCAGATCCAGCTTTGTGCTAGCCATCTTATGGCACCTTGTTTAACTTATGTCTAGATTTCGATATTGTTGCTTCCACGACTCCTATGATCGAAAGCACTTGTATTCGAGCCCTCGAGGCCCCCGCTTGTATTATGATGCTTGTATGACTTATTTTATTTGTAGAGTTGTGTTGTGATATCTTCCGTGAGTTCTTGATCTTGATCGATACATTTGGCGATGATTAGTGTACGATTGAATCGAGGGCGCCACATCGCCGGTGCTCGAGTATGTCCGCCTACCAGCAGGAAAGCCAGGTCGGTGTTCCTTCTTCGCGACATTGGTCCGGAGTAGGTCGAGCTTGACGGTGCTTGTCGACATCAACGCCGACCACC
>JAHIAM010009763.1:0-16036 GCA_021605205.1 Aegilops longissima | reverse complement strand
CTGAGGGCAAGGCTTGGGCAAAGAAATGGAGATTGGGTTTTTACATTGGGTCCAACTACAGTGGGAACTTGTGAATGTGTACACTCTGACCGGGTTCCACTTCCAAAAATCTCAGCAGACTCCCAAAGGTTGAGCACACCGATTGTACGCTGCTCAAATACATCATGGTGATTGTCTTCTATGGAAGATAGCAATTTGTCGAGTTCCCAACCGCTTGGAATTACAACAACTATGAAGTTGTTGCTATCTTCGAAGCTTGTTGCGTCCTTGGTGGTTTAACTCGATGGATATTGCTCAAAATCAGTTTCCGACATGGATGAGTATTGTGATGCAATTCAACGAGGGCCTTGTGTTTGCTGCCACCACTGTGGCACTGTTTTGCATGGGATCCTCGAGTTTCTGACGCTTTGTCTTCCACCGTAATTATAATTGTTTCATCCACATGCATGGGTTAGCAAGTTTCCTTTACTAATTAACCTTCTTCTTGTGTTCCAAGGTCCCGTGAACATCCCACCACCTATACTTGAAAAATTTTATAACCAAGGGGAGATGACGATGGTGATGATCACGGCATGAGGACTAGCATCGCCTATATACTGTGGCGCCGGCAACTAATTCCATGGATCCTCTTCTTGTGTGTATACAACCCATCGATGATGTTATCAAGGAAGCGGTGTAGTCTCCCATGGTCGCACTTCTAGACCTATTCCAACACCGCTGCATGGTATTCGGATGGATACTAGTGTGCTAGCGCCAACTCCTTCTCCCTGGTACAGAATTGATAGTCTTGGAGAAAACTCGCTCTTCCTTGGACAAAACTATCCGATGATGGTGAAAGGCATCCAACTGCTGGACACAACGTTACTAGTACCATTTATGAGAAGCAACGTGTTATACCTCGGACATTTGGGTGGTTCCCACCCGGTATCGATATAGTAGGCCGCTTCAGCTCGATGATCGCCCCGTTGGTTCTCTAGATCGACAATGGATGGCGCCCCGAGAATCACTTGTGGTTCAAAGCAAGCGCTTCCAACGCCGAGGAATGGTTGAGTTGAAGTTCATTTCATTGCTTGTTATTTGTTGTGTGGTGAAAACTTTAGTATTTATAATGTATCCTCGCTGTCGATGTGGGTTGATGACCGTTGTATGTAATAAAATGATATGCCTGTGATAAACTTACTAAATTTATGAATGGCTTTGAGTCCTTCTCGAGTGATAAAGCGACGAGGCAAAAAATATTTTCCTAATACATAATTGTAAGCATTGCAACAGGTTATCGATGAGGCCAATCAACAATAGTAGTACACTATTTGTACTAGCTTCACATGCTTCGCAGGCCGGTGGGTGTTTTTACTATAGCCATTGTTAATGTGTTCGCAGATGAACCAGCACCTCAATCCTCGATACTAGTACTATATAGTAGGAGTAAGTAGTAGGAGTAGTAGGGTGGCATGGGCCGTAACAAGCATTCACGCCCGGAGTAGCACACCGCCACCACCACGACATCCATCTCGACACCATATTATTTCTGGAGTCCGCTAGAGCAATCTCTTCAACCTCGCTGCTTCTAATTCAGCCATCACAAGGGCGAGGTGGGGTTTGCCGATAGTCGGTTTCTTAATCCGGTCCCACTTGTAAGGCCAACTCCAACGCAACCCCAAACGGACCTCCGCTTGCATTTAACTCCAACGATAATTTTGACTAGAAAAGCAAGACCAAAGAAAACAAGAACCACAAGAATACATTTTACTACTCCGTAAGTTGGATTAGGCCTTTCTGCATTCATTGTTGATCCGTGGAGGCTCGATCTTCGGCTTCTTTTCTTCTTCGAGTGTAAAGAAGTAGACGTTGTTTCCTCGCATCTAGTCTCATGTCTAGCCTCTATTCTAGTAGGAGTATCAACAAGTGCACTAATCTCATCTCTAGCCTCGGTTAGCTAAAAGTGATAGAACATCTACTAAATTGCGCCTATCAATATATGGATGTACTTTCTTCCCAATACAAAAACTTGCATCCATTCTACTCCTGCTGCACAATACATGCCTTCTATTTGTCAAAATATATATGTATCTAGACATGTTTTAGTATATAGGTACATCCATTTTGGACAAATGGAAGTCAAGTATTTTGGAACGGAGGGAGTACAAATAAATTTTTAAGTTAGCACAACTAGTCTAATCCGAGAGCACAACCAAGATTTGGTCGGGTTCTTCCTCCTTTTGCCGAATGGGACATCCAAAGATCCGTGTCGTGTCATGAAAGAAAATAGAGTGGTAGTTGAAGCCACGATGTGCATCTTGGGTTAAACTGAATAGAATCTTACTACTCTTGAGTAACTCCAAAAGCGGCCACCAAGATCTTTATTGATTTGTTTTTCATCACCAACGCCGAGGTAAAGATGGCTTCGTTCCCTGTTTTCACCGACATGGGACCGCTGTGAGCAAACAGACGATGGGCTCCCGATCCTGGCTGGCTGAGAAGAGAGATAGAGGAGGGCTGAGCACGGACTCAAGAAATTTGTTCTACGACTCGATATAGGCTCGATATAGTGGGTGGCATGGGCCATAACTAGCATTCACGCCTAGCAAGACGCACACCCACCCACACGAGTCCCATCCGACACCAATTTTCTTGGAGTCCATGCTACAACCATCTCTTCCCTCCCTGCTTTTCCAGCCATCGCGCGTGGGCGGGTGGGGTTTGCCGATAGTTGGTTTGCTCAATCGGTCCCACTTGTAAGTGAAAATGCAACACCACACGCATTCCCGCTTGAGCGGCGGTCGACCAACCGTGGGGGTGCGACAACACGGCAGGCTTTTCCTTTGAACTCGTGAATTTGTAAAATTTGGTTCGCCCATGGCGCAACCGATAGATAGAAAATAACGATTTTGCCTAGAGTAATGAGAAGTTTGGTTCTCGCGCCGCTCATGCATGGAGTACGATAAAATTATGAAGTTGATGCAAAGGTAAGATAATTACGTAGTATCATATACTACTACATGGATTTGACAAAAGATAAAATACATGATCCATCAACCACATCTCACACCTAGTGCGCCGGGTCACCAACCGACGTGGAGGAGCAGCGCGTTGGCGGAAGCTCAACGTGCTTCCGAACAATGCCGCCTGCCGTTGCCGCGTCCAGAAGCCAGCGCCCCATCGCCCTCCTCTTGCATGTGTAGTCCTTGTGGACGACGGCGAGACGGGTGATTATGTCGATGGTGTCTTGTTGCGCCAGCGCTTGCACGGCGAGCGCGACTCGAGGTGGATATTCTCCCATGATGATATAAGCCGTCCAGTGGCCACCAAAGCAGCATCAAAGATGTTGTCACCATAGTGGCCGTTTGAGGGCGGCGCGGCATCGCAGAGCCGGGCGCTGACGGCTGTCGGCGCACGTCAGCTTCGTCGACGAGCTTCGGATCACGGTGAACTTGAAATGAGGAAACCGACGAGGACCTCGTTAACAAGGAGACGGCCGCCGCCTGCTGCCCTCACCGGCGTGGCCTCAAGCACATACCGGAGACGTTTCCGCGGTCGTCAGCAGCCGGTGTCGTGGACTATCCGCATAGCCGCCGATACTCGCGCCATCGCTTCCATGGGTCTAGCTTAGCTTCTAGTCAACTGATCTTTGCGATTCGAGTGATCACTTTGCCCTTGGTTACGGCGTAGGTGCGAGGATTTGTACTTCTCCCGGCCTCTACTGCACTCTCGCCTTTGGCTGTATGATAGGTGGGCCAGCCACCCCTGGGCCCACGTGTCATTCACACCAAAGGCAGCTGTCAGAAGTCAATGAAGATGCCTCCTCGGTAAGTGCAGTATAGTCATCTCAACGGACCTCTAGTTGGGGCCAAACGAGAGAAGTTTCATGTTTACTGGTTTATTGGTCCCCTTGCATTTTGCGCCAAGTTTTGACCTTTGATCTAACTAATAAAATGTTAATGCATGTAAACAAAAATGTTGTGTAAATCATCTTACTACGAAACCAAATAATCCAAAAACACTTAGGCACGGTGCATTAACTCCCTCCTTGTTTCTTATTTCGTGACATATGAACCAATGTGAGATGTAATGTGCATGCATTTCAATGACTTGAGACTACCAAACATGATATGCGTGTTGTTTAGTTCATTGCATATAATCCTATTAGTATTCTAGTTAGCAAAAAACATTAAGTTCTCTCACGATAGGAATAAAACACAATGTATTTATTTACGTAGGGAGTAGTACATTTTTGTGACATGCATTACTAGATATTGCTAGTCAAATACTAAAATCCAGATGGACGTGGTAGTACTCCTAAATCCAGATGGTGGTGCTACTAGTACTAGTAGTAGTACTACCAATGTAGTAAGGAGTACTAGAACTGCATACCTGCTGGTCAAATTATTATTGTTGCCTCACTCTAGTGAAGTGGACAAGACCTGCTACCGAGATGACACCTGAAAGAGGCGCCGTGTTCGGCATACTATAGTCAGCCTCACCGCCTTGTAACTACATCATAATGGCTGTAGAGTTAGCCCGGCTTGCAACCAGCCCTGTTCGACATAATTTTGTAGTAGATGCCTTCCTGCATTGCACGGAACACCAAGATTGGGTGATGGAGCCCCAAGAGCAAATATCGCTGCCGATTTTTTCACGGCCACCTGGATGTGGTGGGAGGAGATAGGCTGATTGTGAGAGACAAGGAGTTGTTTATAAATAGGGAACAAGTGCGCCATCTTTTTCAAAAATGAGAAGCTTGAGTTTAGGATAAAGGGATCTAGATTCGACTACTATCGGTGAAAGATGGAGGCACAACATCATCACCAACTCAGACCTGCTTGATTGGCAGGATTTTGAAAACGCAGGAATAGGACACGGCAATATTACAAGTTTCAAACTGATATTACAAATGTTAGGAGTAATGCTGCACCTACGGAAGAGGGAATTACTAGGAAGTTTACGAAGAACTTAAGTTATTTTTTAGGTGGATGCAGATTATCGCAGACAAACTAAAATCCACCGCCGCGACAAGTCACTAATGGGCAAATAAGTTTTCAGTCTTCGCCACCTGATGTTTCAAAAAAACAAATTGTTCTTCAGGAGACTTTGTCATTTAGGCTTAGACACTTATGGTGATCAGACGCTTATTCATTGTTGTTGCAGAGAACGCCAAACCTCATTACCCTTGAGCACACTTGCCTCTGCACAAAGAACTCCGCCAATTTAATCTTAGATGTGCTGCCTCGTAGTCGATCAAATCAATTTCGTAAGATGGAGATCAAGGCATTCGATGAGATTGTTATAGTGCAGCACATTTTCACTTTCTGTCCTTTTTATCTGCAGCATAAGATGAACATATTAGAGCAGCTGTCTGCATAAGATTGTTGCGGTCATCAAGAGGTACCAATATCATTCGCCATATGATAGGGGGTATAATAGTGCTATTTTCTATCTCTCTCTCTCTCTTCTCTCTCTCTCTCTCTTCTCGCTTCCTCTCATTTAACTAGGAGCACATGAAGAGCTTGGGCATTTGTTGCCTTCCACTATGTGCCGATGCCATATTTCTAAAAAAGTATGCCACATAATACGCATCGATGTCAAATCAAAAGATTTTGGCACCGCCTCACATGACAGAGAGAGTTGGCACTGCTGCCCAATAGCTGCACCCACATGTATAAACAAATCAATCAAACCAACTACACCAGCCTCTCACTCTCCCAAACAAGTGTTTTTATTGCCCGTCCCTCTCTCTCTCTCCATCGCAAAGGGTTTTTTTTCATTGCGTGGAGTTAATTTGGCACCGTAGCAAAGTAGGTGAGCAAGAGTAGCACTGTGTGAGCAATGAGGGGCATCGATGCCAAATGCATCACAAGTGAATTTGGTACGTGTTTTCATTACATAGCCTACTTTTTTGATTCATCCCCATCCCAAAATTCTTGTCTTAAATTTGTCTCACTATGGATGTATCTATGTTATTATTTAGTGTTAGATACATCCGTATCAAACAAATGTAAGACAAGAATTTTGGGACTTAGAGGAATACTATTCAGATTTAGTATAAAATTTGACCATAGATTTACCCTAAGAAAATGCCAATGCATGTCACTAAAAAATTACACCATTTGAAATTATGTTCAAATACTAATCCAACGATATAGTTCTTAGTGACATGCATTAACATTTTGTCGGGCTTAAATCTATGGTCAAATTTTGATACTACAAAATTGGAAGAGTAAACCAGAACGGAGGTAGTACTTGCTCTTAGGGTAACCATAGAGTTATCGGAGTAGTCTAAGTTACTTTCCACTATGACTAGCCTAGGCTACTATAGTAGTACAACATAAAAACGATGCAGTGATCACATGAGAAAAATACTAAAAACATTTCTTTTGGCAGGCGAGATGCAGTTTTGAACACTACACTTGTCATCGTCAATTTGGGGAAAATTACTAAAAATTGAGCTACGCCAGATTACCGCTTACTATGAAAGAAGTTTCACTCGATGAGTAGCCCGGCACGGAAAGCATGCAAGGAATCCAACAACTTGATCCAGATTAAATGCCGATAGATTTTAGTGCTAAGATCTTCATTGCATGATGGACTGGTCAAGCTTAGGGAATCATTTTCGGAAGACTACGAATACATCAAGAAGAAATTTAAAATGAATTTCAAGAAGACGGAGAAGAAGATGAGTGTTGTACCGAACGATTACGGATCCAATAAAGAGTTCGAGAATTTAAGCGTGAGTGCACACCAACGTCACAATTTCATGCCACAATGACCCCCGATTTTGTTGGACCTTCTAGATCCGATACAGCAATCTCTCAAGGAAAGGCGATTCTCAATGACCATAACGTGGAACAAATTGAGTGATCTCTTCCCAATTGATGTCTTGTTGCGGGCCAGCAAGACACATAAAATCCATCTGGAGATTCACGAGGCGATGTGGAGGCTAATGAACCCGTGGATCTGCTCAAGACGAAGGTACTGAAAGCGCAGACAGATGCGGAGCAGGTTCCCATAGCCTTCTTCGAGATGACAACGTCAAGAGGTCGAAGCTGCTTGAGTTGAGGGAGAAGAAGGGCCGCGACATTAACTGGGGAAGAAGAGCCGAGCTGGCGCCGCAAGAGCATGGTTGGCGTGAGGATGAGCGTTACGGCGGCAGAGAGCGACATCGCCCAGCTTCAAAGCTGAGCTCCTCGAGCTGATCTAGGGCGGGGATAAGAACCACTCATCGAACTTGGGTTGGACCTGCAGTTGGTACCGAACATGCGGATGTCAAGGCGCTCGGCTGGCCAGTGGTGCGAAGAAAGGATCTTGGAGACCTGCCATGCGCTTGCAATCCCCGTCAGCAGAGGCAGCTGTCGACGGTGAGGTTGAGGGGACGCAGCGCCAGAGGGGCGCCGCACCGGAGAGCAGGCGGTCCACGGCAGATTTGGTGGGAGGAGGCCGGCGATGACGCAGCAAATGTGTTCATCGGGAGGCTGCTGATGAAGTCCAGCTCGCTGGATGCGGTTTTGGCTCGAGCCGCCTCCGCTTGTTGGCTGCCTCGCCGTCCATCTCAACCGGGCGGCGACGCCTTGTACACGCTAGTGTGTGTGTGTGTTGGGTGGGTAAATTTTCCGTGTGCGCCATAGAGCGCGCCCTTCGTGCATGCCGCCGCCAGTAGTGTGAATTGTGCGCGAGCGCGCCCTTCACGCGCAGAAGTTTGTCCTCAATGCGCCTCAATTTCATTAGCGACATGGGGGTGCTACCTCGAGTGGTTTCAACTTTGTTTACTTCACCGTAGGTCGATGGGCCTCTAGTTTACTTATTTTCACCCACATACATGGGCCAGACACACGAAGATACAGTAACACGAGCCGACAAGGCAGCATGTGGATTGGTTGACCGTCAACTAAACAATATAGGAGCTATACGATTGCACACGTTGAGCGATAATCCGCCCAGATAGAGAGTTCGAGGAGAGGAGGCCCGTGAGATAGTAGAGAGAGAGAGAGAAAGAGCTACTCCTCCGCTCGATAATGTAGTTCCAACATTTTTTAAGTCAAACTTTGAAACTTTGACCAAGTTTATAAAGAAATTACTTATATCTACAATACCAAAGATAAATGATAGTATGAAGTAAGTACATGTTGTGATGAATCTAATGATCGCTCCAGATGTAAATGTTTTTTCTCCACATATACCGGGTCAAACTTTTCTCGAGGCTTGACTTTTCAAACATCCATATGCTTATGGACATGACAGAGTCCCTAACTAGAGAGAGAGAGAGAGAGAGAGAGAGAGAGAGTGAAAAAGTGTAAAAAGTGTGGTGTGAAAGAGACATGGACAACACACTATAAAAGTAGAGAAAAAGCGCATGCATGTCTTATGCAAACATATCACACATGCATCTTCGGATAATGGAGGCAAGGTGAGGAGAGATAGTGGTTGTTTGAACCTAGAGAGCAAGACCCCAGCACATGGGCCAAGAGGGGTCTCACAAACAAGGGAGAAGTCGAGATTGACGATGGAGAAAATGCAGTACATGGGGAGGAGAGAGTGGTGTTTGTCATAGAGAGATCCCTAGAGATCGGATGGGATTATATGGGTGGGAGATCGAGTGACAAGGTGTGTGAGAGAAGATGCCCCGAGAGATATCGAGATAGACGATGGATGGAAGGAGACAATACGGTGTTCCCTTATGGCTAGTAAGAGATAATCATACTTAGGAGGGGGGAGGAGTACATACTTTCATGATGGAGTGAGGGATTATGGTACTTAGGGGAAAAAGCGGTCGTTGCATGGAGAGAGAACAAGGGAGTGAGAGTGTTGGATGGGTCTATATGTACAGCGCGAAGCGAGACATGTGTATGTGTGAACCAGTGAGATATAGCCTGTTTGGCTTGCCCCCAGCATCTTGCCTGGCCTGGGGTTGTGGCTGGGATTTCATGCATGCTTTTTGGTTGCTACCTGTGAGGAAAGAAAGTTCGCCTGCCCAGTTCCTTTGCACTTTAATTAGCCTCGGGTTGAACTCCGTGATACATCGCAGGTAGCATCTGGCCAAAGTGATCGATTTCTATTAACGCTCAGTGTGCGTTCTCGTCGTGGGCGGCCAACGAAATAACAAAGCAACATGGATGGATATTAGCATTAAATAATTGATGCATGGATTGATTGATGGGACGTTGATGCTTTGCCCGCCCCAGCATGAACCAAACGCCTTTAGACTACACAAGCTCGCAGGCGTAAATATTTTACATCTCACGCCCACACCAGCAAGACCGCCATCAAGGCATGAGGGTCGTCACAACCAAACTGACTCAATAAAGTTTGAGAGAGATTGAGGAGCCCCATAAGGCTGAGGGTGGCCGATAGCTGAGAGGGGAAAAAGAGATATTCCATCCGGCCGATAATGCAAAGGTATGTAAATTTTTAGAAGTCAAACTTTGAAACTTTGATCAAAGTTTACTTAAATGTTATTTATATCTACAATACCAAAGATACATCATACAAAACTACATCTCATGGTGAATCTAATGGTATATGTTTGTCATTGCATTAGATGTAATTCTTTTCTCCACATTACATGGTCAAACTTTGTGATGTTTGACTTTTCAATAAATCTATATGCTATGGACCGAGGAGAGTGCCTCCTTCGAGACAGATCAAGTGCGGTGAAGGAGAATGAGTAAGTGCAAAAAGAGTATGTGTGAAAGAGAAAGTGACAACAAACGATAAATTAGAGAGAGAGTGTGTTTTTCGCTTTATGCGTAACATATCACACATGCATCTCCGAGATGGAAAAGCGAGGCGAGGAGATACACGAAGATAGCTAGTGTGTGATTGTTTGCAACGAGAGAGACACCCCTCGTAGCACATGTCCAATAGAGGTCTGGCCAACAAGGAACAAAGGTCTAGAGGGACACATGGATGGCATGGACGCATGGGGAGGAGAGAGGGTGTGTTTGTGATAGAGAGATCCCTCGAGATCGTGAGGGACTATATGGGTGGGAGATCGAGGAAGTGCATGCGCATGATAGAAAGATGCCCCGAGAGAAATCGAGATAGACCATGCACATGTTTGTGATGCAGACTAAGATTAGCTAGTCATATACATATAGGGGGACTGCTGTGTTCCTACAATTGAGTGAGAGACCATCACACTTGGCTAGCTAGGCATGAGATTGTGTGTGTGTGCAGGAGATGGAGAGAGAACGAGGAGAGAGATAGAGTTTTAGATGGGCCTATCGAAAGTGCAGTGAGATATGCATGTGTGATGTGTGACCTGTGGATGGAGAGTTTGAGAGAGGGGAAGAGCCCAAGACTACATAGTGGTGCGTGAGAGAGTTACGTGCAAAGAGCCAAGGAATTTGTGTAAGCGACGATGAGTGCATTCCAAGATATCTAGCTTGGACTAGCTAGAGTATCATACATAGAAAAGTAGAGAGACCTATAGATGGTATATATGCATGCTAACCAGAAAGACCCCCCAAACACACACACACAAAAGAGAGAGAGAGAGAGAGAGAGAGAGAGAGGAGAGATGGAGGAAAGGGAGAGGGACCAAGGTTGCTTGAGTGATGAGGCGACAGAATTGAAGATTGTCACGAGAGAGAGAGAGAGAGAGAGAGAGAGAGAGAGAGAGAGAGAGAGAGAGAGAGAGAGAGAGAGAGAGAGAGAGACAGAGAGTCCGAGGAGAGAGGGGAGGTCGCCGAGAGGGGAGGTATGCATCAAAGACTGATATAAACCATGTTTCAATATAAACTTGCATTCAAATATTTAAATTGAGAACATGTTGTCTCAGAATCCACACATGAACGGATATATGTGATATCAAAACAAGTTCATTAATTTGACTTCAACATGTTCATGAGATTATATTATACTATTGTACAACATGCTACTCGATTGAGGTG
Source organism: Aegilops longissima (assembly GCA_021605205.1). Classification (NCBI taxonomy): domain Eukaryota; kingdom Viridiplantae; phylum Streptophyta; class Magnoliopsida; order Poales; family Poaceae; genus Aegilops; species Aegilops longissima. Next base: position 5,153 of record JAHIAM010009763.1, on the reverse strand, counting down.
TTCACTTGGATTTAGTTCACTATTTTAACTCACTGTGAACCAGCTATTTCATTGAATCGAGATATTTCATTTTGGGTTTGATTCATGCTTTTGAGTGGGTCAACTATTTGTCATATAGTAAATCGCTAGCAACGAAAGCATGTAAAAACACATTACTCCCGAGCATCATCTCTCCATCAAAAAGAAGTGGCAAGCTAATATTTCAAAATTTGATTCAATCGATTGGTAAGGTAGACGTGGATGCTCGTTTCCCAAAATTTGAACGAACCATTAAACATCCTCTGCGTCGGAATTCACTGAGCAAAATAAATGGGAGACGCTTAAATTATCGGCCCCATGTGGGACACGATCAAATGGTCTGCAGTACATCGAGGGTAGGTTCAGAATTTCATCCAAGCGCCTTTCTCTACCAAATGACATGTGTCAATAATTCATAAACCATGGTCGGCAAAACACATTCTCCTCTCTAAATAGCTCGCTACCACTATTTCAAAACACGCTTCTCGCCTAAATCGCCAATACCATTATAGTTCAAAACACGCCTCGCCTCAAATCGCCTCCCGCCTACCTATTTGGGGAGAAGGAAGTTACTACTCAGCACATGCACCTGCTGAGAAGCCTATAGGAAGGGTAGAACAGTAACTCCCCTCACATTTCGCATAAATGCGTCTGAAGACATGGTTCCACCCTCCCACCCCCCGCCTCCGCCCCCATTCATACTGTGGGCGCCAAATCACCTTCTCCCCGGAAGCCCTTCTCCCGAGCCACAAACCTCAGCCCCACCTCCATGGCGCCCACCGCACCACCACAGCCGCCCTCCCTAATGCCGAGACGCTGTCCATTTGCCGCCGTGCATCGGGCCGTGTGCTCTTACTGCGGTTGCCGGTGTTGCTCGACGACGGTCATGGAACCGTGATCGAGCCGATTCACCTCGCCATTGTTCACGGCGCCGAGCGGCTCCAACTTCGGATCCGCCAGTAGTCTCCGCACCGCCAGTAGCCGCCCACCGTCAGCGACATCGCTTCTTTTCTCGCCACGGCCGCCATCAAGAACCGCCGCTTCTCACCGACTCAAGAGCTGGACTCGCCACTTCACCATGCCGCCAGATAGGTCGCACCTCATCTCAAATCACTTTATTTAGGCGCCAATTGTCTGAATTTTTATTTTGGGCCAATCGATCCCAATGGGAAGCAGCACCTCGAGGCGGCGGAGCTCCTAGGCTGCCGTTGGCTGGTGTCTAACGTAAGGGTGCGGGTCAAGTTCGCCATGAAGCAGCGCTTAGATGGCTATCTTTAGAGTTGCGGGGTTGAAGGTACCGCCACCGCCGGATCTGGATGACGGGAGTCTTTGTGGATTGGCCCGGGGCGAACCACGGAAGGCGGTGGGGCGGAGCGGGTTTTGGCCACGGATGGCGGAGGCAGGCTGCTCGCCGCTGGTCGGGCTCTTCGGGAAGATTCAAAAAGTGTCACCGAGGCACATGGCCATCAAGCCATCCGCGAGATCGGACAAGACTAAAATAAAATAAAATCGTAGGACCCCAATTTAGTCTTCACCAACAGACGGTGACCACCTCTTACCTTGTCGTTGATCTCTTAGTGTATTTCTTCAGATCAAAGAGATATGTCATTCCTAACATTATGCGTTATCTCGTGATCTTCGCACACACCATCTTCCGACTCACCGCAGCTGCTCCAAAGGGAAGCATACACAAGAAGGAGCTATAGTCCCCACTCAACAGCTTCCCGCATCAATGCTGTGCTCGACATGGACAACCACAACAAATCATAGGCCATCGACAAGTCAGCACATGATGCTCACTCCTATGGATGGCAGCCAGATAGGTTGTACCTCATCTTACTTGTGTGCAACATTTATGGCTTTGTTATTCATCTAAGCATGGAAAATAGATCATCACATTTCATCAGATATTCATGATGATCTCTTACGGGTCTTGTTCAGAGTTCACGCTGCCATAGTTCAGCTAAGATACTTGTTCTTTAGGTAACGTTGTTCCATAGTTATCATCCATCAGCCAATGCTATCCCACGGCTGGTGATTATAGTATTATACCACTTCTAGTATTACCTATGTTTTCTTTAATACTTTTGTGTGCCATCTAGTTAATCTCGAGTACAAACGATACATATTCTGTAGCTTTCATCCTGTTCTCCTTTAGTTTATGAGACTTGTTGCTGCTAGTTAACCCCAGTCCTACTATTTATGTCGCCTCCTACTGTGCACTCATTACATAAATCTAACTACTAGTTGTCTTCCATGCATGTCGATATAATTTCACACACCAATATATCCACAAGAACCTCACTGAGCAATGTAAAGGCCAATAAACTTGATGTCAATGATACCCAATATGATGGAACATGTAAAGGCAGTTCTTCGTAAGACTTGCAGAAAGATGATGAATCCTCTTCACCCCACAAGGTCCTTGCTCTAACTTGGCCTCGTGATATGGGTACAACATGCATATAATGTCCGGAGTGTATCTACTGCTGTAATGCCATGTGCTTAGCATGCTGATCATGCATGTAAATATGTCATGCCTTCCTGTTTTCAAGACCTATTCCATTCATGATAACATGTTTTCAAATTCAAGTAATCGTCATTCTAGTCTATCGCAATGCCATCTCGCTTAATTTGGACATCATGCTTCAATATCTTATGCATTGTTATTCATCAAGATGTACTTCATCCTCTCGCCATACCATGTTTTTTACATTGAAGTGTTGTTCTAGTGCTCATGCAATGCCATCTTATTTTCCCAATCATACACGTGTATGTTGCCTTAGTTATTTCTGACGATTCCGCTAGCATATAGTTTTACATTCAACTAGTGTTTTTTGTGTTTTCCGTCATATCCCTAGCTCTTAACCATACTCCCTCCGTCCGGATTACATGTTGTTAAATGGATAAAAAGGATGTATCTAGAACTGAATACGCCTAGACCCATCCATTTTTTCCGGATGGAGGAATACATGTCAATATGTCATGCCTTTCTATTCTTCAAGACCTATTCCATCTCTCATGGTCGATGTTTTATAATTAAAGCACCATTCTTCTATACAAGGCATGCAAGGGGAAGACGACTATGTTAGAATCTGAAGGGTTACAAGCAAGGCCTTTGCAAAAGATCCAAACGCCAGGAGATAATAAACCAACTCCAGCTTTTATAGATACTGCCCAAAGACGAGAAACCCAACCTCACCGATAATATGCAGATTCCAAAGCCAAAGAACTAGTCCGCCTGAGCAAAAATATGTCAACTCAATTCTAAGAAGTTGTGTGTATCCTTGCATCATGAAATTTTATAGCATGCTGATAATATTTTCTACATGTTTCTTACCCATCTCTTTAGAAAATAAGCTAACGATAGAAGAATTCTACAATGGTATCATTTATGAGGAAAGATTCTAGGAATTCTCTGTGCTCCAATGTAGATGTAAGTACCTATTGTATATCTCTATATTTTTACATCAGCATGTATTTTGTTAATCGGCGTGAATCCAACCTTTATCTCGATCTAAATTTAGTTGTAGCAAAATGTATGATTAAAGGCCACAATGTTGATTTTTGTAAGGAAAACTTCCCGGTAGTTTTGCATCCCGAGCTCATGAGTGTACTATCTCATATCGGGTTTGAATACTTTGGTTTTGCAAAGGGTTTTTCATTGTTTTTACCGTGTTGTCCGTTAATCCCTCTCTTACATCATACCCTCCGTCCGATTAAATGTGGAAATGGATAAAACGATGTATCTAGAACTGAATACGCCTAGACCCATCCATTTATTTGGATGGAGGAATACATGTCAATATGTCATGCCTTTCATTCTTCAAGACCTTATTCCTCTCCCGAGCATGTTTTATAATGAATCACCATTCTTCTATATAAGGCATGCAAGGGAAAGGCTATGTTAGAATCAAGGGTTACAAACCAGGTCTTTGCAAAAGATCCAAACGCCAGAGATAATAAACCAACTCCATTTTTCATAGATCGCTCAAAGACAGAGAAACCCAACTCCCATCGAAATAAGCAGATTCCGGGCCAAAGAACTAGTCCGCCCATCCAGCAAAAGAATGTCAACTCCATTCTAAGAAGCGGTTCCGATCATGAAATTTTATAGCATTCTGATCATATTTTCTACATGTTTTTACCCATCTCTTTTAGAAAATAAGGTTAAACGATAGAAGACTCCTCCATTGGGATCAGATTCGAGGAAAATATCTTATGGAATTCTCCGGTCCAATGTGATGTAAACCTGTTGTATATCATATTTTTTACATCAACATGTATTTTGTTAATCGGGGAATCTAACCTTTATCTGATCTAAAATTAGTTGTAGCAAAATGTTAAAGGCGCCAATTTGTTTTTGTAAGGAAAACTCCGGTAGTTTTGCATATGAGTGCATGAATGTACTATCTCATATCACGAATTATCAATTTAGTGCTTCTCCGTTGCCCATTCATTCATTGTGTCAATGTTGCTTTCGATTACCTTACCCGGCTGATATAGCTGTGCCATATTGTGTTAATTTGGTGTAGGCTAGTTCCCAAACGTCCGTCAATGTTGCTTTCCTATTATTGACTTGGCCAATGATAGCAATGCTAGTGTGTTAATTTTGTAAAGGTCAAGATAAGAAGACAAACTCAAAAAGCAAGGCAACCCCATTGTTTCTTTCAGAAATCTAGGAGGTAATATGGCAATAACTCATGATTTTCTGTTTGGTTCCCGCCCCAATTTATGTTATGATGCGGGTAGACATCTCCACTATCAATAATACAAGCTCGCCAAAATCGCCATCCAATTGCTCAAGATCCTCCCCCTAATGCAAGGAAAAATGTTTGTGAACCAATTAATGGTGAAGCAATGATGGAAATGGTGGATGAATCAGAGGGCGGTCGATGCACAACAACATCAATGTTTTCGAGACAATGTAGCAAAGAAAAAGAATTGCCCACATGCTTATGGGCGCCATTTGCCGAGGTTGGATTGTGAGTTGTAGATGGTTAGGTTCGTTATTTATTTGCACCGCATCAATCTTTGATTGCCCAAAATTAATTTCCCGTAATAATGCTATGTGCAACTTATTCCCCGATCGACTTTGCGATGGTTTTTTCCCCCATAAGGCAAATGGGCTAAAA
>JAHIAM010009759.1:0-12732 GCA_021605205.1 Aegilops longissima | reverse complement strand
CTTCACGCCAAGCTTACCGGCAACCGCAAGTCATTATGGGCTCGCTTGGTTGACCTTAGTTGTGACTGGCTGGGACGGTACTAGCAGATGTAGAACTACGTAGGATGGGTTGAGTAACGGACAAAGGGTCGAGGAACTCTTTGGAAGACCATGTTTGTCATCTTGTTCTCAAACACTCAAGGCGAGAACGTAAAGAGAGGGATCGAATTATGGTAAAGTGTACAAACCTCCGCAGAGGGTTATAACCTAATCGATTAGCGTGTCCCTGTTACGACAATTTGAGCATCCGGACTTGGATCTATTTCGAACTCTCAACACCGGATTGATAACTTAATTGTGGGAAACTTATGATGATTTTGGGCTATGAGACATCGGTTGGAACCATGTCATGACAGAAAAACTCCATAGTAGTGCTTCATTTTATTCCTTTGATGTAGGTAAAATAAAACCAGCTTTACGAAACAAAATTCAGAACAGAGCCATAAAGCCATATTGCATATAGTATAGTTTTATCATCTGTTTTCTCATGTTGTGATCTTGCCGGTACATTCAATGTATTAACTTCACACGGCTGCAACGTATCATGTTGCGATATTTCCAAGTAAGAGTTACGCAGTGGTCACGGTTACACTCAACCGCCGATGGCGTTGATGGGACTCCACACCCGCTTGATTGTTTCACGAGTATTATGAGGTATATATCATTTTACGTTATTTATACATGTGATTGCACTTTGATATATACATTGATGTACCGTTGCCAACATACCGATCTGTGGATGGCAGATATATAGAGGCTTGACCGTCTGAGGTCGGGTCGCCAGCCCCAACATCATGCTCCTCCGTGAGCTAAGAGGATTCTGATGCTTCATGATGTGTAACTTTTTTTTGAAAGTGACATGTAACATTATTGTTAGTCATGTTTTGCCATGTAGTACAAAATAGTGTCTTGTTCGCTTCAATCTTGTAACTATATTTTGCCCTAGTCATGTGTACTTACGTAAACATTTCATGATGAAGTGACATCAACACAAAGATTCATGAGAAAAGGGCATGGCCGCATCAATGATTATGGATTGAATTGGAATGTGTTGATGTTCTCGAGCATCAACTAGAGGTGGCAAGACAACGGTACATGATTGTCAACATATAATCAACAAGTTGAGACCGGATATGCAGGTATTAGATGTAGGAGTCAAAAATGAAACAAGACACTATGGTAACCATGAAGGAATTGGAGATTTTGCGACTGAAATTTGTGCTATCTGAACCGCCAATCCTATTTTCTCAAGAGATTATAGTTCAAATGGAGTTAAGTTGATTCGCGCCCATGATGTATGAGTTGTATTTATTTCAGTGTATGTAATTTGTTGTTTGTGTATGCTTTATTATCACCGTGTTTAACCATAATGCCTAGTGGGTATAATTCGCTGTAATTTCTTTATTATTATAGTGTAGGATTATTCTACCTTTCTATGCCTTGATCTCTTTGTTGTATAATGTATGCTTTTTAGAGGTGATAGTATTGAGTAGGATAATTCTTGAATATGCTATATCGTTCAAACGGGCTAACTGCTTAACCATATTCTTCACGGGTCAGTCGGATCCATGGGCCATGTATGGGCGTCGGATCCATGGGCCATGTACGGCCGTCGGATCCATGGGCCATGTACGGCTGTCGGATCCATGGCCTTTGTACGGGCCGTCGGATCCATGGGCATTGACGGTCGTCGGATCCATGGGCCTTCCGCCTCAGAGGATCCATGGGCCTTCTACGCCTCGTAGAGGATCCATACCGACTCATTTATGGGTCTTGTACGGGCCTTTAATGGGTCAGACGGCCTTTAATGGAAATTGTACGCTATGGCTGACCATAACGGGCCGTTATTAGGCCGATTGGTGATGCATGAAAATGGCCCAACAGACTAACGGTCCACAACGGCCGATCGCTGGCCCACAAGCGTAAAAATGAAGAACGGGCCGTAAGTAATCGAATCGTCGCAAATGAGCCTAAGAATAAATGGGCCTCGTGGCCGAAGTTAATTTGTTGAAACGCCCAACGGAATAACAGGCCGTTAATGGGTATAAAGTGATACACTGTTCATTACGGCCGCCACCACGGCCGTTAGTGGGTGTAAAGTAATACACTATTCATTATGGGTCGGCCAAAGACGGGCCGCTAATGGGCCAAGAGTTACAAAGGGCCCCATGGGCCGAAGATGTCATGGGCTATACATACGGCGAAACGGGTCGAATCATATTGATGGCCCGGATGACGCATCGCCTAATTCGGATAGGGCGAACGGGCCTTGGGTTAGCGGGTCGTAAATGGGCTATATGCGGTCAGTTAATCAAGCTTTCATGGGCCGCCCACCAGCCACCAAGTCAAACGGGCCGCCTTTTCACGTGAATGGGCCATTGTTGTGCGCCACGGTCGACGTATCATAGGCGCCTTCCGTCCAAAGGAGGATGACATTCGTCCCAACGATGAGCCGACATCGCAGTTTCTCCGACCAATGATGATTTTACACGGAAAATCCCCATTGGTCGGGTTGTTAACGGGTTATCGGATCCAAAACCCGACCCGATAGCTTAACGGCATTCCGTTATGGTGGATGCCACGTGTCGGTCACCCTTGACGAAAGCACTTTGGACGCCGATTTATCGTTGGAAGTGGACACTTCGTGATGATAATTTTGGTAATTTCATGGAACACTTCTACGACAAAGACATGTATGACTATCTTGATTCGTCATAAATTTGTCATGGATGTACATGCATGACAAAAACACGACCTATCGTGACAAACACGTATCATCACGGAAGTGTATTTTTGTAGTGACGCTTATTCAGAAGCGCTAGGCTAATGTTGAAATATTAGTAGTGAAAAGTCCAAAAGTAGTTTGAGTCCGAATGGGATCTAGGGCATCATGAGGAGCTCGAATGGTCCAAAGGTAAATATTTATATATGGGAAGTCATATTCGTGGTTCAAAAAGTTTGGGAATTTTTGGTAGAGTGCTAGGAAGTTCTAGAAGGTTCTGGTTCCACCGTGGGGCCCAATGACTGGAAGGGCCTGTGAACCGAGGGTTGGGGACAGCCCACATGGGCTGGCCTCACCATTCCCCAAGGCACATGACGTTTAAATCTATAGATAAGGTCTTATCTCTAAAATTAAAGGGTTGAATCTAGAGATAAGATGTTATCAAGTTTAAAGGGATTTCTCCCTTGTGGCTGGCTCTAGGAGGGCTTTGGATTCCTTCCCCTATCCCCTAGCCTATATAAAGAGGGGAGGCGCATGGTGGCAGCCACCCCTTGATCCTTTCCCATTGCCTCTCCCAACTCCTCCCATGTTTCCCTGGTACGCGCTTGGCGAAGCCCTGTCGGAATTCCGCTACCACCACCACCACCTCGCTGTTGGGATGGTCCCATCTCATCTACCTCCTCTCCCTTGCTTGTGGATCAAGAAGGAGAGGACTCCATCAAGCTGAATGTGTGCTAATCTCTCGAGGCGTCAGTCTGCTCGGCACTAGATCGTGATTGGATCGTGAAGAGTACGACTACATCAACCACGCTACGCACGCTAAAGCTTTCACTACAAGGGCAACGTAGACACACTTCCCTATCATTGCTATGCATCTCCTAGATTAGATCTTGGGTGTTACGAGAATTTATTTTATTTTCATGCAACGTTACCCATCACCAAACATAAGCACGAGCGTAAAAGGTGTGTAAAGCATTGCATAAGACAAAAGGAATCAAAAGAGAGAGGAACAACATTGCAACACTTGAAAGTGGAGCACAAAAGCGAGATAGTACCGGGATTCAGAAGTAGTATTGTGGATCCGGAGCAGAGTATCATTGAGAACTAACGACAGATCGCTTGTGTCAAGTTTACAAAGCAGCTGAGATTCGTAGTATGGGAGACCCCAACTTTCAAACAAATGCAAAAGATTCCTACCTCATATCTAGCAGTCATTCGACATCCTACTCATGCTTCAATTTAGCAAAAATCAATGAACTACCACGATTGCCCCGAGAACCCTAGATTCAAGAAATAGAACCGAGGAGAGACAAAAATGGCAATACGGGTTCCATGGCGAGAAGAGGTGGTGGGGATTGATCCCACCGGACGGAATTATGGAAGACGACATGGAACCGGCCTGCCGGGGTGGCGGTCGAGTAGTCCTGCCTCCCGTGGAGGGAGAGCGGGGAGAGAGAGAGAGAGAGAGAGAGAGAGAGAGAGAGAGAGAGAGAGAGAGAGAGAGAGGACTGGTATGGGATTGTTAAAACTCCCCGCCCGACTCATAACCTTCCTGTGGCCCCCAAGCAAGAGAGTACTGCTTTAAGGAGCGGTAGTACCGCCTCGTTACTACTGCATGATAGGAGGCCTAATAGTACCACCTAAATGGTAGTACCATCTCAAGTCCAGCGGCAAGGCCGCTGCAGGTGAGAAAAGTGCCAAGATCAATAAGTTGGAAAGGTGCCTTAAGCAAATCTTAGAGGTTGTAGATGAGATAGCTTGGGTTGAAGACTAAACACAAGCAAATGGGAAGGAACACTCCAAGTTCAAAAGACAACAAACACAAGAGCGATTTTGAGGAACCAAAAGACAACCAAGAACCAGAACCAAACCTATTCCAAGAAAAGAGGATCGGTGCTGTAGCCACCTATGTTTGAGTCAATTAGTATGGCACCACGAAGATTTTAACCTTGGGTCCATGACCAAAACTCATATTTGAAGCACAAGTACCATAAAAAATGTCTAATTTGAAAGATTGATTCTATTTATGCATAATAAGAAGAGTGTGAGTTCATGAAAGGAACAACACTCCCTATGTCCATGCTTCACGCTAGAACAAGATAAAATGATGAGTGCAAAGGGATGTGCATCATCAAGCCACATTGTTGAAATCAATGATATTTAGCTCATGCCTTAACTCGTGAAATCTTGCTTCATGCAAATGGCTTCATGAATATGTCTGCAAGTTGCTCTTGAGCCCCTACGAATATAAGATCGATATCCCCTTGCTTGATGTGATCCCGGATGAAGTGATGGTGAATCTCAATGTGCTTCGTCTTGTTATGTTGCATGGGGTTGTAGGAGATCTTGATGGCACTTCCATTATCACATAGAAGAGGCACTTTTTCACAAGTAACATCGTAATCCTTTAAAGTTTGCCTCGTCCATAGCAATTGTGCACAACAACTTCTGCGGCAACTTACTCGGCCTTGGTGGTGGATAGAGATACACAATTTGCTTCTTCAAGACCAACTCACCAATAGTGATGTGACGCTCCAAGACCGGAGCCAGTTGTTCTCCGTGGTTTCAGAGTTTGTCGTGTGGCTTGTTTTGTTTTTGCATTGCTCATGTCATCTCTTGCATTGCATCATCTCATCATGCCATCATATCATCAATTTTTTAAAACTTCTAAATAAATTGCATGGATTTCTCGATCCATTTAAACCGAGGGATTCACATGGTGACTTCTCTTTATAACATATCCTCCCAATATTAGGGAGCTATATTAAAATAATTCCATTTATTTGGGATTCACCTTAACACACTTGCAAAAATCCCAATGCCTTTGTTATCTAAATTCTTGCGCCCAACTCTACCCATAATATCTTTTTGTCATTTTCCGAGTTCCACCAAAATCCTTGGATCATTTTTGTTAAATTTCACATTTTGTGAGCCCGGAAAATTATCCCCATGTCCAATTTCTTTCCCTATCCCTCTCTTTTCTTTTTCTCTTTATTCTGCTTTTCGCTAAAGAAAATATTTAGAGAGAGAGGAGAGAGGTGCCACCAGTCCAACCGCCCTCGGCTTTTCCCTCCCTCCAAAGCCGCCACCTGGCCAAGGCCTCAGCCCACCTAGCGCCCTCCCTGGCCTCCCAACTCCCCCCGGCCCATTCCTCCCAAGGCCTCAGCGGTGCCCTTCCTAGCCTCTAACCCTAGCCCATCGCCTCTTCTCCTCGTCTCTCTCCTGGCCAAGGCCGATCCCATCTCTCCTGAACCTCCTCGCTGATCCTGCTGGCGCTCCACCTTCCTCCAGTTCAACCCCCGCCGATCTCCTCACCACCTACCTCCCTGCCGCTCTCACAGACCAGTCGGACCTTGTGGCCTCCTTGTGCCCCGAGGGTCTCTCCATCCATCTCCACCGCCATCACCCTTCTTTCTCCTGCCACTTGCCGTCATTGCTTTCTGCCGCCGGCGCCGAGAGCGCCGAGCCTCAAGGCCATGTCCGCTGGATCCACCGGACTCAACTCACAGATCGAAGGCTGCGACCTGGCCTCGTCGTACCATCGCCTGCCAGGCTGTGGACCCTCTGTTCGCCTCCGCTTCGCTGCACCATCCTGAGGTCCTGCCCGACGCCATGGCCTCCTCGAGCAACCCTTCAACTCCGGGCGCCTTGCTCGAAGCCCTCCCGCTGCCCTCGCTCCAAGCTGGATTCGCCGAGCCCTGCCATGGCTAAGGAGTTCTTTGTGCATCGCCGGAGCTCCTCGATGTTGCCTCAGACACTGCTTTTTCCGACGGACGGTACCACTACGACCCGACGACCCGGACATCTCCGAAGACCCGTACCACGGCGGCAAGTTCAACTCCAAAACGTGAACAACTACTTCCGTGGTTAACGACAAGTACTTTACGAACGGAAGCCCGAATGACTACTTCCACGATGATGGCGTACCCCTACGAAACCCGAATCGCCAAGACCGGATCCGGCGGCAACCCCGATGACGGTACCACTACCGCCGACCAAGACCCCTGTGGACCCGAACATCCACGGACATGAACGCTACTTCCCCACGCCGCGGTACCACTACCATCGAACGTGAACAACGACTCCTAACGCGGTGCCCCTACCTCGGTGATCATCGCGAGAACGACTACTTTCTACTTTCGACGACCCGTGAACGCCTACTTTCACGAACTCGATTCGGCCCCGCTTGAACGCTCCGGAGGTATAACCTGCGGACGACCGCCGTGATCGAATCATCCTTGCGATGCCCTCTTTGCCATGCCACCGCCTGGGAACCCGAACTGGATCACCCCACCATCTTGCATGACTCGCTCACACGCTTTCCTTTGTACCGATATCTCAATCGAAGTTATCGGAACCGATATGTTGCCGTGGCACCATTTTCGGATTCTGTCGGGCACCCTTTCTTCCACCACGGTGACATAATGCTTCTAATGCTCATGATAACGCTTTTCAATATTGCATAAACTTGCACATGTCATCCGATCATGATAACAACATTTAAATGTTTATAATTGTTGTTTGCATTAATTTGCTTAAATGCCATGCTAAAATGATTTGTTTCATAACTTAATAACCGTAGCTCCATTTTAAATAAATTATATATGTAAATGGGGTAGAAAAATGCCTAGTTTAACATGGTAGCATTTTTTGCTTGTTTAACAACTCTAAAATTGTGTTTAGGTCAGATCTGTTCCGAATCCATAATATGCATATGAGGATTTTCCGAATTGTTGTTCGTTGTTTCCGCCTCATTTAAACTTGCCTAGATAGTTAGTTTCATATGCTTCACCCTCTTGCCATGTTTAATAACATTTAATATTGTTGGGTAGCCTAATCAAGAGTGAACTAAATAAGTGTTAGGTGTTTCGTCAATATGCAATTCGCTGCATATTGAGCTCCACTTAAATTGTAGTATTGTTTGTTGCACTTTGCCTTTGCCATGCTATTTAAACCGGACATGCATCATATTTGATTGTGCATCATGACGTGTTTATGTGATGGTTGTTTACTATGTTGTTTGCTTCTTCCGGTTTGCTTTTCTCGTTAGCTTCGGTTTCGCCGGAGTTGTGAGGATTCATTCGACGTCCGCTTGTCTTCTTCATGGACTCGTTTCTTCCTTATGGATTTCGGCAAGATGACCATACCTCGAAATCACTTCTATCTTTGCTAGATGCTCGCTTTTTGCTATGCCTATGCTACGATGCCTACCACTTGCTATATCATGCCACCCATGTTGCCATGTCAGCCCCTAACCATCCTTTTCCTAGCAAACCGTTGTTTGGCTATGTTACCGCTTGCTCACCTCTTATAGCGTTGTTAGTTGCAGAAGATGAAGTTTGTTCCTTGTTGAACATGGAGATGTTGTTCCTTGTTGGAACATGTTTACTTGTTGGGATATCACAATATATCTTATTAATAATGCATCTATATACTTGGTAAAGGGTGGAAGGCTCGGTTATGCCTGGTGTTTTGTTCCACTTGCCGCCTAGTTTCCGCTATATCGGTATTATGTTCCCGGATTTTGCGCCCCTAACGCGTCGGGTGATTTATGGGACCCCTTGACAGTTCGCTTTGAATAAGACTTTTCCAGAAGGCCCAACATTGGTTTTACCATTTGCCTCACCTATGCCCTTTTCCCTTGGGTTTCGGAGCAGGGTCATCTTTATTTTAGCCCCGCCGCCTCCTTCGAAGTGGGTCCAAACCGAGCGATGTCCTACCGGGCAACAGGGTTTATGCCAACCCGACGCCTGCTCATCCGGTGCCTCGAGACCGAGATATGCAGCTCCTATCAGATTTGTCGGCACATCCGGGCGGCTTTGCTGGTCTTGTTTTATTACTGTCGAGATGTCTTGTAGCCGGATTCCAGACTGATCGGGTCTTCCCGGAGAAGGAATATCCTTCGTTGATCGCGAGCTTATCATGGGCTGTTGGGACACCCCTGCAGGTTTTGAACTTTCAAAGCCGTGCTCATGGTTATGTGGCAGATGGGAATTTGTTAATGTCCGTAGAAAACCCAAGTTGATCTTAATTAAAATACACCAACCGCTGTGTAATCTGATGGTCTCTTCTCGCGGAGTCCGAAGTGAACACGGTTTCGGGTTATGTCTCGACGAAGTAGGAGTTCAGATCACTTCTTGATCATAGTTGTTCGATCGTGCTTTGCCTTCTCTTCGCCTCATTTGCGTATGTTAGCCACCATATATGCTAGTCGCTGTCGCAGCTCCACCTCACTACCCTGTCCTACCTTTAAGCTTAAATAGTCTTGATCTCGGGTGTGAGATTGCTGAGTCCCCTGTGACTCATGATACTTCCCAAACCAGTTTGTGCCATGAAAACTGCAGGTGATGCACCTGAGCTCAAGGAGGAGCTCGATGAAGATCTTTGTGCATTGTGTTGTCTCGTTTCAGCTGATCAAGAGTGGAGCTCAGCTTGGGACGATCGATCTGTAGCATTTGGGGTAGTCTTTTTATTTTGGTTCCAGTAGTCGGACCTTGATTGTATCTGTATGATGTAATGCTTTACTCATGTATTGTGTGAAGTGGCGATTGTAAGCCAACTATGTATCTCTTTCCTTATGTATTACATGGGTTGTGTGAAGATTACCTCACTTTGACATTGCTTTCAATGCGTTATGCTCTAAGTCGTCTTCACACGGGGAGATATAGCCGATCGAGGGCGCTTCAAGTTGGTAATCGAGCCTTCCCGACTTAGGAGCCCCTACTTGATTGTTTGTCATGTTGTTGAGTCTAGAACGGAAAATGTTTTGAGTCTTAGGATTATATATATCGGAGAGTAGGATTCTTTTTACTCCCCACCTTCTGCCCGGTGAGGTATCCCACGAGAGTTTTGACTTTTCTCTCCTCAAATTTCACTAAAATTTTTTAGGATCACGTGGGTATCTTGGAATCGTCCGATGGTTTTGTGACGAGAACATTGTTCTTGGTGCCTCCGACATTTAGGGGTTGTGGCGTGTCCGGGAGTTGAGCTCCGAGGTGTTGTCGCCACAATTTTATCGCTGCCTCGAATACCGAGTTTTACCGACATCGAAATCTCTTTTGTGCGCTTGTTGGTGAGATAACCTGATAGCCCAAAGATCGTGGAAAAGGGAGTATTGCCATGACTTGTATAACGGATGTTTTTCAAGGTCGAGGTACACGATTTCAAGGATTTCTTGGTTATGTGTTGACGGATGGATACATGGATCTAGGTATTGTTAGTTTGGGTGATATATTTGTGTCCTCGATCCCCAACACCGATTGCATAACCGTAAAGTTTCGGAGTTTATAGGGGGAATTCAAGTAGCTCCTAGAATATCTTTCCGACAGATGCTTGATATGGGATTGTAAATCTCTATCATATGTATTTGTTCCGCTCATTCTTGAAGCCAACTTTGTTTTTGTTCCGCTTTGTGGTATTCAAGTTGCTTCAATGCCAAGTGTTGATTCCATACCTCATTCTAAATGGTGTTCTCATTGCTATGTGAATACTAATCCTTCTTGATCACCGAGCTTGTCATGTTAATTCTTTTTCAACCGGCGTGCTTTCTTCAAGTGGATCCGATCATTCCAAAATGCAAGATCAATTCTAAGTTTTTCTCAACGTGTTCGCTTCATCCGACCTAAGTTGTTTTGTTTTCCGCCTCCCACCCTTTTTCTTCAAGGACTCAGATTTCTTAACCAAATATCCATTTATTCATGTGAAGTTTCTTCATTCTTTTCCTTTAATGTTTTATCCGGTGATTTCTCATGAAGACGCTTAAGGAAGCTTTTACCTTATCTTTGTTCCATTCTAATTTTCTTCTCCGTGGATTTAAGTCAAGTTTTCAGTGTTGATCGATTCTTTTCATCGTTTCAAATGCTTTCATGCCGGTATCCCTAATCATCCACTTCTTGTTATTCAATTGTTCCGGAGTGTGAAGATATCTCGAAGATTCTAGTTTCCATTCTCAATTCACTCAAGTTCTTTTGAGGATGCTATCTCATTCAAGCCATTTAATTCTACCGCAATATCTATTTCAAACAATTGTTCAACGGTGGTTCTTTTGAGTGGGCCCTAACCCACAGGTCTTTTCCCAGATCTTACCTTGACTCTTCGTGGTTCAACCTTAATAATTTTCATTCCGAGTGCCTCAACAATTCATGGTGGTTTTCTCGTCAATTCTCGAATTTTGAAGACCAAGATGAGTTTTTTATCTCGCTTTTCTCTTCAAGATTCATGGTTCTAGTTTGATGCCATCCTCTCATAATTATTTTCGTTGTGAGAATTCTTTTAACCCACCGAGCATTTCAGAGTCTTTTCAGTTTGATTCTTCGAACCCATCATCTCGAATTATTCATTCAAGTGCTCAACTCGTTTTCCAAATCTCACCGTGCATCGTCAAATATCCTCTAATCAGTTCATGATCTCTTCGCTCTAATGTATCTAAATTCGTCAAATATCTTTATTCGTTTTCCAATTCTTCCCGGTGTTTCTTTATCTTTTCTTCGCTCATTTTCAATTTTACGGTGGTTTGTTCAAGATTTCACTTCCTTTGTTATCATATCAATTCATTTGTTGTTTCCAAATCCCACCGTGGTTCCATCAATACCTTCTCAAGTTTGCGCTTATATCTCTATCTCAATCATTTTTCAATGAGAATAAGTAGTATGCCAAATCCATTGCTTGTCATCAATTTAATTGGTGAAGGATCAGCATAATGTAATTCTTATTCTTGTTCCATCGATAAATTCAATTCCTTATTCCGGAGGTTCATCAAAATTTTGGTTTCATTTGTTCATCTTTCCTTCCGGAGTTCCAAGTTTTTCTCTATATCATTTTAAAGCTTCATCTTATCAGCAAGGCTTCACCTTGTGTTTTCAACTTCTTTCTTTATCATCCTTTTCTACCGGAGTTCTTCATGGAGGCTCGCATGATGGTTCGTCAAGGATTCTTTTCATTTCTCCAATTGTCCATCAAGATTTCTCTCGGAGTTATGATCCGCCAAAATATACTCAAAATTGAACATGGTGCTCAACACATGTTTTGTTTTGAGGAGTTCAAGTATTCTTCTTCCTACATTCCAAATGCAATTTGTTCTACCTTATCATTTGAGGTGGTGTTATGTCATTCTCAATTTGAGTTCGGTTTCATGTTTCACATGTTGTCAAGAATGAGGTATTTTAAATCCATCAATCTCTTCATTGGAGTTATCTTGGGCTATATTTCACCTAAAGCTTTCCCTAAGGATTGTTGCTATTTATGGTGCTTTAAATGACCCAAGTTCTTCATTTGTCCTCCGTGATATAAGTTTCGCCTCCTTGTTGATCTTAATCCAACCAATTGTTTCCCTGGGCGTGCTCACCTCATAATTTTGAGATGTTTTCATAAGCCCACTACAAGCTTATCCTTATCGTTGTTGTTTTTCAAACAACTCCGCTCAATCCTACTTAAGTATGCTCTTTCAAATTCATTTATGGTGGAAGATGTTGGTCTCATTCTTCGCTCTATTCATTCCAACTTTCTATCGATCATGCTTTGTTTCGGAGGCATTGGATGTTGCCTCTTCACCCATCACCTCGCTTTTGTATAGATCATGTTCTTTTCTTGCATTATCCATTTAACCGAGTGTCATGTTTTCATTCGAGTTCTATCATCTTATCAAGTTTTGCTCGCTTCCTCAACCGGAGAGCTGTCGAAATCTTTCTAACCCTTTTGTGCCATTCTTTCAATAGTTCCGAGGCGATGTTGTTGATGTCATCAAGTATCATCCCATCTTCTCAAGTTCATGTTCAATTCTTCCATTTTCACGGAATGCTGCCCAAATTTTATCAATCTTATTCCTTGTCTATCTTGTTTTAACCGGAGAGGTGTCAATATCTATCTTGTCACTAAACCTCTTGGTTCTCGTCGTATCCCTTGTTCCTCTTTTCTAACAGAGTGTTTTCAACTTTGTTCATCCTCTTGTTTTCTTTCATTTTGTTCAACCTCTC
>JAHIAM010009758.1:0-11727 GCA_021605205.1 Aegilops longissima | reverse complement strand
GGGGCAAATAGGTGGGGATCTCAAGAAGGTCTTCCGCTCCTGTGTGGCTTCTTCCTGAGTGGTGACTCCAAAAGACCTTGCAAAACTTGATGACCTTTACGGTGACTCGCCGAGCCTCGAGAATTGGACGGGTTTCTCCTTATAAGTCGATCACCGCTGTTTATGGCCTCTAGGGGCACCGTGTTCTCAACGGAATATCGGCCATGTCGGCATGACATTTCTTCACCGAGAAACTGGAAGACATCATGAACTCCGACAATCCTTCCCAATTCCAACTTGTAAGCAACTTCTCCACGACGCTCGAGGATTTTTAGGGCCAATGAATCGGGTGCTAACTTCCTTGACACCAAACCTCTTGATTCCAGGGGAGACACCAAAGATATGCTCGGTCCCCCGAAGTCACTTCCTTGCCATCGTGATAACCTTCCTCTCGACCGGCTATCTTGAGTCTGTCCCAATCAACTTGACTTTCCGAATCCCGATAAGGTCGGAACCAAAAGTGATCGATCTCCAACACTATCCCACAAGAATGGTGTTCGCACCTCCTTCCGTATAGAGCTTCAAGGGGCCATCTTCATCGATTGATAACTTGTTGTATGAGAACTCCGAGGCAAATTATCATCCCGCAGACCCTAGTCAGCACACAAGCTTCAACATGTCCTCCGTAATCTGGTTGACTTCTGTCCGTCCATCCGTCATGGATGAAAGGTTTGGCAATTACTGCATCCAAAGTTTCATGCAACGCCCCAAAACTTTGAGGTAAACTGCCTCTATCCGACACGATACCCAACTCCATGCCATATACATCCTGGTCATGTATATCTTGGCCAACTTAGCACCGGTAAGGTAGTCTTCACGGAATGAAGTGAGCTACCTTGGTCAAACGATCAACCACTACCCAGATGAAATCATAACCGAACGGGTCCCGTAATCCTTGATGAAATCCATTCCAAGTTTCTCCCATTTCCAATCGAATCGCAAAGGTTGAAGTAACCGCTGGCTTCGATGTTCCGCTTTACTGTGACAAACATCGATACAGCACGACTCGCAATATCCTTCTTCATACCGCCCACCGTAAACTTTCCTTCAAATCCGGTACATCTTGGTGTTACTGGGTGAATCAAGTATGGTGAATCATGAGCCTCCAAGAATTAGCTTCCGAGTTCGGGATCATTGGGCACATAAATGATCCTCGAACCATATGGTTCGTGTTCATCCTTACGAATTTTAGCTTTTCCTTCATTCATCTTTTGCTTTATCTCATCAATTTCCTTGTCCACCGGGCTTCACAATCCTTTCGCCAAAGTGGACTGAACTTCCAGAGTTGCAAATATCCTCTCGAACTATCTCCTGGAGATCTCCGAGGTCATCGACTAACTCCCGGGTAATCCTCCGGAGAGTATTCACATAACTTTACGGCTCAAAGCATCTGCCAACATTAGCTTTACCTGTGGTTAACTCATGTCAGTCCTTATCAACTCTAGCCATCTCCTCTCCGAGGTTCAACTCTTTCGGGAAAATATACTTGCCCCGTGATCTGTAAACATCACAACGGGTTTCATGAGGAAATGTCTCCGTCTTGAGTGCATCACCTGCTAACTCCAAATCATGTGTGGATAATTATCTCATGAGGTCGGATGTCCGAGGCATGCTACAACTTTTCCTTCCCGCATGAGTACTCCTCCAGTCCTGACGAGAAGGCCACAATAAACCGGTATTCCTTTGTTGTCCGCAAAATTACCTGTGACCAACCGCTTTCTTCAATTCCAAAAGGCTTCACATTCCTCGGTCCAAACATACTTGGTTTTCTTCAACAGCTCCAGGGCTTGGCAATTTCGAAAGTTCTCAATCCACAACCATCCTCAAGCTTCCATCCTTCTCTCCAAAAGAATGGGCTCCCAAGGTGATGAGTTCCAATATATCCTTTCTCCAATAACTCATTAATTTGATCCTTGATCTCTTTCAACTCATTTGGGGGCATCCGATAAGGTCTCTTGATATTGGGGCTTGCGGCAATAACTCAATCAGAAATTCAATGTCCCCGTCTGGCATTCTAATTCCTTAAACACATCGGGAAAATCTTGCACCACGCACTTCCTCCCTAACAACTCCCGGAGAGAATGCACCCGATTCTTCATTCCGCTTGCTCGGCCATACTTGATCCTTTCATTGGGTGGGAGCGAATAGACTTTGGGGCACTATGTTTCTTCAACCAACCAATCCATGCCTAGGATTACATCCAAGGTCCGGGTTTCCAACACTATGAGGTTGCGGAAATTTATGATTCCCATGTTGAGGGTTGCATGACGCCAAGCCCGCCATCAATTTCCTGTGGAACCGACGCCAAGGGGGCTTCTGGGTTTTAGTGAGCAACCGTTTTCCACAACTACCATTGATATGAATGAATGCGCTGCACCGTAATCAAAGAGTACCAAAATGAACGTGAATTCAATAAAACTTACCAACCAGCCTCGGCTGATCATAGACGCCCTCCACGCCAATGTGGTTCACCCGAGCATGAGGGAACGGATTGGGCTTCTTCCCGAGCCTCCATTGCCGCTTTCCATTCCTCCTTTCCTCCGGCACGGGGCATAGTGCCCCGCCTTCCCGCACTTGAAGGTGATGTGGCCGATCCTGAGCCGGGCAGAACGATGTGATTGCCATTAGCTTCCATTGCCATTGCCATGGCCTGACTTGTTGTCCCGGCGGTTGTTCCCTTTCCTCCATGGTTATGACCTCCATGGTTATGATGGGTGCCCCCAGTATGGTGCATAACGGGTTCCGAGCTCGAGGTGCTTCCCCGGCGTACTTCCGCTATGCTTTCAATCGTGCTTGCCTTCAAGTATGGTGGCCTTGTCTACCAGCCCCGGTAGTTGTTGAAGGTAGCCAAATAAGCTGCATACTAGCCGCATTGAGTCCTCAAGAACTTCTCCGCTGCATCGGGCCACATCATCCCGGGCATAGCGAGCTAGCTTGTGAACTCATCCACGCATCGCGCCACAAGACGGTTCCCGGGCGAAGTTGGGAACTCACGCTTTTCGCCTCATGGCTCCAAAAACATGAGCGGCGGGGTCTGCGGAATTGATCCCATGGATGGCACCAATGGGATAAGTGGCGTAGTTCTCCCACCAAGAAGCCAGGTCCATCAAGTTGATGCGGCCGCGCACCTTCTCCGATCCGGCATCCAATGATTAGCTCTTCCGACTTTGGAGCCAATCATCCCACAATCGGCTCCGCTACTAGAGAACACCCGGATTTAGCCTGTGAATCGAAAGTTGTCCAGGGTGGTGGGTGGATTGTTGGTTTGTTGTTCGATTGGATGAGTAGGCCAGAGGGCATTCCGCCGGAGCCTGGGTGAGCTCCGCGAAAACCGGTCACGCCCGAGGCATCTAGTGTTTTGGAGGGATGAAAAATTAGAATAGAACAATGGTCTATGAAAATAACACTACCCATATGAATGCACAATCATAAACACACCAATCATTTATTCATTCCACTCAAACATGGTTCAATCTCATTACAAAGCTCAACTAATCAAAATAACGACCTAACTGATCGAAAAAAGTAAAATAACATGGTGGTCGACTAAAAGTCTTCATCAATAATCCTTGCCCTCCGTGCGATGTCCTGTTGGGCCTCTTCGGCTTCCTCCAAAGGAACTCCCTTCATAATCCTGATCATTGCTCACGAGGGGTCCACATCTCCACTGAAAAGGTCCTCCCCAAGTCCATCTTTTCCTCAATTGGGCAAGCTTCATCTTCGGTCGCCGATGCTCCATGAAGTCCGCGAGTTCTTCCTCATGGTTAAGGAAGTCCCGTTTCTCCTCCAGCCCAGTTCAAACAGCCTCCCTGTGCCTTCGAAGCGGGAGTCAATCTCCTGCTTCCGAGGAGACACTCCAAGTCCTAGATATAAGAGAGGTGGAGTCGCCCTCACTGGGATGATATCTCCATTCCTCCCTGAGAAACCATGGGGGTCCGAGGATCGAGCCGCCCTGACTCCCGAGATGTCCAAGGGCACGAAGATTGCCATGTCCTTCCGATGATCCAGCTTGAAGTCGGGAACTCAAAGTCAATAGGCTCGATGCCCTCCGGTTCTCCCGGAATTGCACTTCAATCCAGAGGGTGTCCGTTGGGCATTGGGGCTTCTGATCGAGGGGAGCAATCTTCAGCTTTTACCATCTCGACCAGCTTCTTCCCAAGGGCATCGCCTCGCGGGGGCAAAACCCCGTAAAAACCGGGTGAACTCGACGGCCATCTAGAATGTTGAAAATCGGAGGAGGAATTTGAAAGGGGAAATTACGGAATGATAAGGAAAAGCAAATAGTCTCTTCCTATGGCCGATCCTAGGGGTTACGATCCTACCCCCGGTGCTCGATACCATCTTCGAGCGACCGACCCAAAAATCCAAATCTCGGTTCTGTTTCATCCCAAGATCATGCCTACTACGACATCGATGAAATAATCAAAGTTCAATCACACCTGAATTTATTACACGATTCTCATATAGAGTCTTTATTAAAGAGAAAAATTCCAAGGCCAACTCATGAGAAATAAACTACTAATGTGGAAGCGAGAGAAATAGCGAGTCCATCCGACCAAAGGGCAATCGCAAGGGAGCGTAGCCTCACTCCCGATCGAATAAATCTCGCAACATAAGACGGGGTTAGGTCAGCTTTTGAATAAGTCAAGTCATGAAGAATAACAATAATAAAGTTACTAACACTATATGCATTTTGGTGGAGCTCTAAGTTTCATCATTTTGCAAAAGCCAATTTTTCCTACTACAAAGGACTTGCTTGCAAATTACTAAAATTGTTGGTAGTTATTGAGATGGTTCCCCAACCAATATCTCATTCCCAAATTATTAAGTCATAACCCTCAAATTAATTCATTAGTTTTAGGTTGAGATTTCAAATTCCAAGTTCCAGAGGCTCAAATTGTCCGAATCGGGGACACGGCTAATCGATTAGATCTTAAACTTAAGGGTTTACTTTCCCGCAAGAATCATTCCTCCTTTTAAGTCTTCGCACTTCATGGTGTTTGAAGACGGATGAATGAAACAGGGTCTTCCAAAGAGTTCTTCCGCACCCGTACCCATCCAATCCTACCGTTTTCTACATCTCGTAGTACCGCCCACCAACATAGGGTTAACCCAGCCGAGCCCATAATGGCTTGGCGCATGTAAGCTCCGTCATGGGGCATCCATCCGCCCTTCGTGGCTGGGTGAAGCCAAGATGTCATGGCACTTCTCCATGCATCCCGCCAACCACTGGGTTCTCCGGGTGCCCCAACCGCCCTCCACCCAAAGAGTGAATTCAAGTCCATCTTGATTCTTGTAGTTCATGGGGTTGTCATCATCATTGACCTCACATCTTTCTTATGAATTTCACTCAACCAAAACCCGCCTACAGCATAGCAAAGTAAACTACTTCCCCCGGTCATGGTAAAAGGGGATTGGTTCATCCACACATGATACTACTCAAGATTAATAACTTCAAAATTTCAACTACGCATGCATGGTGGGGGGTATAATTACTAATGCACAAAATCATAGGTATTAAAATAAATGATCAAGACTTGCCTTGCGATGATCCGAAGCTAAAGATTCAGAGGCAAGCCAGACCGAAACTCTACCAGACAAACAATAATCACAATAAGCATATAGCATAGGAAATAACACAATACATAGCAATAGCAACATAACACACCAAAACAACCAAATCAAAACCCAAGGAAAACTCAAAGAAAAACCAACTCAAGTTTTCCTACTTCAAACAACAACTAGAAATAGTTTTATATAACAAAATTTTCAACATAACCTAACATGAGTTTTATGTTAACTTAACAGAAAAGATTTCATTAAGCAACTAGGAGCAAAAAGAATCAATTTAAAATCTATTATGAAACTCCTATTAGGCCTAATTCAAATTCTATTAAGAAAAATAAAATAAAAGTTTTATTTATTATAAATAAAAGTTCATCCTATAAAGTGAAGAAACTATCCTAGAATAATCAATCACATGTGAAAATAAATTTATTTACTAATTAAAATAATAGGAAAAGAGCTATTTAATTAATTAGATTAACAAGATTCTGCTTAAAACTATTTTTTATTAATCCTAAAATACCCAAATTAATTTCTATGGTTTGGCAATGTTAAAACAAAGTTGGGACAAAAGAATCATTTAAAATAATTTTCCTAGCTCATTTTATGACAGATTTTATTCTGGCTAAAACTAAATTGCAATTTTAATTAATTTTAACATAGCTAATTATTTTTTACAGAAACTATAGAAAATTTGCAAACCAACAAAAAAGAATCACCTAAAATATTAAAGAATAAAAGTTATGAATTTTCCAACGGAACTATTTCTTTAAAACAAAAATGAAAATAAAGAAAAATGGCCTAATGGCCTAACCCACGACCGAGCGAATAAAACTAAACGGGCCCTAGGGTTAAACTAGCGGCCGGCTAAATAAAAAACCTAACTGAAAAAAACTAAACGACTAAACCTTTAAGGTTTTATAAAGAACGATTTTCTTGTTCTAATCCTAACCGATTTAAACGACGGACGGGAGGTGATTCCGACTACCGGCTCGACGGGGCGGGCGGGCGGGGGAAAGGGTTTCTCCCCCGGGAGGTCGGGAGGTTTGGGGGGACGAGCCGGGGGGTCGGAGGGTTTGGAGGTCGGGAGGTCAGGGCACCGGGAAATGGGGCGCGGGAGCCCCGCGGGCAAGAGAGAGGAGGAGGGGTTCCAAAGGGGGGGAAAAAGGGTAAATAGGGGGGGGGCAAGGAGGCGATCGGGAGGGGGATCGATCCCGGATTCACGGGATCCCCATCGGCCGGGCGCTATGGGGGGGGTTGAAGGAGGGGGGTCCCGAGAGGAGGGAGGGGGTGTGGGCCACGCCCCAAAGGTTTCGCGGAGGTGGCCGGGTCGGTCCTTGCTCATGGCTGGCCCCGGGTGGGCTTAAGGGACTGGTCAAGGAAACCCCTGGGGTTTCTTTTTTTAAATTTTTTTTAATAAAAAAAAAGAGATAAAACATAAACTATAAATATTTTATATAGGATATATATACCAAAATGATGGGGAATATTCCATCATTTGAACATTTTCCCAAAATCCAAACTTTATAAAATTTTTTTTTCAAATTCAAATAAATCTCAAGTTTGAATTCAAACTTTGGCAAGGTTTTCTCTGATATTTTTGGAGTGTCATGTTTACTCTTCTCTACTTTTGCTCAAGTATTTATCGTATAGTTTTTGAAATGATTCCCACTTGCCAAAGTTTGAATTCAAATTCAAAACTCAAATTCTTCCAAACTCCAAATGGCATTCAAATTCAAACAGGATGCATAGATGTTATATAATTGTAAACATTCCAAATAGGAAATTTGGGATGTTACATAGTAGCTTCTTTTCGTGAATTTTGCTACCTATGTTGATATCTCAAGTAGAAGTGGTTTAAATATCATCCTCCCATAGAAGTAAAAGTTGCACCTATTAAAGTTGAAAGAAGACTTCAAATAATGATCCTATTGTTCCTACTTTTATGTTGAGAAACCACCTTTCCCTGTTAGAATGAAGGATCATGCTAAAGCTTCAATTTAGTCGAAAAGCAATATTAGAACTTATACACCTCCCCAGCAAGTTAAAGTAGAACCTAATATTGCTATTGTTAAAGATCTCTTGTCTGATAATATTGATGGGCATGTTATTCAATTCGTGGTGAAACTGCTAGAATTGCAAACCTTGTGCTAAAGATAAACAAGACCGGGTAGGCGTGCTGTTATTTCTTTAAAATAGGAGATCATTGTTATCATGGCTTATGTGATATGGGTGCTAGTGTAGGTTATACCTATTGACTTATACAAAGAAATTATGCATGAAATTGCACCCTGAGTTAGAAGATATTGATGTTACAATTAAACTTGCCAATAGAGATACTATTCCAATGGGAATTGTTAGAGATGTTGAAGTCTTGTGAAAAACTGAATATCCTCTGATTTTCTTGTTCTTGGTTCCCACAAGATAGCTTTTGTCCAATTATATTTGGTAGACCCTTCTTGAACACTGTTAATGCTAGGATAGATTGCAAAAAGAATGTTGTTACTATTGGCTTGGATGATATGGTTCATGAGTTTAATTTCTAAATTTAGTAAAAACATCGTGAGGAAGAATTGCCTTAAGGATGAAATTAATGGTCTTGCTTCTATTGCCGCATTCTCCTAGTGATCCTTTAAACAATTTGCTAGACCATGAAAATGATATGTTCCTGAATGAAAGAAGGGAAATAATGAAGTATTCTTTAAAAGGAACCTATTCTCAACACAATTTGCCGTTGAAACTTAGGGATCCCCTCCACCCAAGGGTGATCCCTGTTTGAGCTTAAACCGCTGTTGATAATCTTAAATATGCTTACTTGATGAAAAGAAATATATCCTGTTATTATTAGTGCTAACCTTTCAGAGCATGGAAGAAAGATTATTGAAAACTCAAGAAGCACCGGTCGCTATTGGATATACTCGATGATCTTAAGGGCATTAGTCCCACTCTATGTCAACATAAAATAATTTGAAGTGGATGCCAAACCGTTCGTGATCCTCAACACGCTTGAATCCTAAAATGAAAAAGGGTAAGAAAAGAAATACTCAAGCTCGAGGGTATAATTTATCCCGCCGATAGTCATGGGTAAGTCCTGTCCATTGTGTCCCTAAGAAGGGATAATTTGTTGTCCCTAATGATAAAGATGAATTGATTCCACAAAGAATTATCAAGGTTATAGGATGGTAATTGATTTCGCAAATTAAATAAAGCTACTAAGAAGATCATTACCCTTACCTTTTATTGATCAAATGCTAGAAAATTATGCAAACATACACATTATTGCTTTTAGATGGTTATTCGTTTCTCTCAATTATTGTGGCTAAAGATCAATCAAAGACTACTTTACATGCCCTTTGGTACTTTTGCTTATAACGATGCCTTTTGGTTTATGTTACCGCTACCTTTCAAAGATGCATGATGGCTATATTCTCTGACTTTGTGAAAAGATTTGTGAGGTTTTCATGGACAATTTTCCGCCTATGGTTCCTTCTTTGAGATTGCTTGAGCAATCTTGATCGAAGTTTTGCGAGATGTGAAGAAACTAATCTTGTCTTGAATTGGGAAAAGTGCCACTTTATGGTTAATGAAGGTATTGTCTTCAAAGTTTGAAAGAGGTATTGAAGTTGATAAAGCCAAGGTTGATGCTATTGAAAAGATGCCATGTCCCAAGGACATCAAAGGTATAAGAAGTTTTGGTCACGCCGTTTTATAGGAGGTTCATTAAGGACTTTCAAAAATTTCTCGCCTCTAATAATTTATTACAAAAAAGAATTTGTCTTCGATGATGATTTGTAGAAGCATTTGAAATACTTAAGAAAGCATTAGTCTCGCAATGTTGTTCACCACCCGATTGAATTTACCCTTTGAAATTATGTGTGATGCTAGTGATTATGTTGTAGGTGCTGTTCTAGGGCAAAAAGTTGATAAGAAATTAAATGTTATCCATTATGCTAGTAAGACTCTAGACAATGCTCAGAGAAATTATGCTACTACCGAAAAGGAACTTTTAGCAGTTGTATTCGCTTGTGATAAATTCAGACCCTATATTGTTGATTCTAAAGTAACTATTCACACTGATCATGCTGCTATTAAATATCTTATGGAAAAGAAAGATGCAAAACCTAGACTTATTAGATGGGTTCTCTTGCTGCAAGAATTTGATTTGCATATTGTTGATAGAAAAGGAGCTGAGAACCCTGCTGCGTATAACTTGTCTAGGTTAGAGAATGTTCTTGATGACCCACTACCTATTGATGATAGCTTTCCGATGAACAATTAAATGTCATAAGCACTTCTCGTAGCACTCCATGTATGCTGATTATGCTAATTATATTGTTACTAAATTTATACCACCTAGCTTCACATACCAACAAAAGAAAAGTTTTTCTATGATTTGACATTACTTTTGGGATGACCCACATCTTTATAAAGAAGGAGTAGATGGTGTTATTAGACGCCAGTGCCTGAGCATGAACAGAAGATCCTATGCAAGTGTCACTCAGCTTATGGAGGACCTACTGGAGATAGAACTGCACATAAGGTATTGCAATCCGTTTTTATTGGGCCATCTTCAAAGATGCCCGTAAGTTTGTTTTGTCTTCATGATGAATGTCAAAGAATTGGTAATATTAGTAGACGCCAAGAAATGCCTATGAATTATTCACTTGTTATTGAACCTTTGATGTTTGGGGCTTTGATTATATGGGACCTTTCCGCTCTAATGGATATACACATATTTTAGTTGATGTTGATTACGTTAATGGGTAGAAGCTATTCCAACTAGTAGTGCTGATCATAACACTTCTATTAAAATGCTTAAGGAAGTTATTTTTCCGAGGTTTGGAGTCCCTAGATATTTAATGACTGATGGTGGTTCACATTTTATTCATGGTGCTTCAAAATGCTTGCTAAATATGACGTTAATCATAGAATTGCATCTCCATATCACCCGAGTCTAGTGGTCAAGTAGAATTGAGCAAAGAGAGCTCAAATTAATTTTGCAAAAACTGTTAATAGGTCTAGAAAGAATTGGTCCAAGAAACTTGATGATGCATTATGGGACTATAGAACTGCATATAAGAATCCTATGGCTATGTTCCGATAAAATGGTTTATGGAAAAGCATGTCACTTACCTCTCGAACTAGAACATAAGGCATATTGGGCTATTAAAGAGCTCAACTATGATTTCAAACTTGCCAAGGAGAAGAGGTTATTTGATATTAGCTCACTTGATGAATGGAGAACCCAAGCTTATGAAAATGCCAAGTTGTTTAAAGAAAAAGTTAAAAGATGGCATGACAAAAGGATACAAAAGCGTGAGTTTAATGTAGGTGATTATGTATTGCTATACAACTCGCTTAAGATTTTTGCAGGAAAACTTTCTAAATGGGAAGGTCCCACGTATCGAGGAGGTCTATCGTCCGTGCCATAAAAATCAACAACTTCGAAGGGCACAAACCAAGGTGGTAAACGGTCAAAGAATCAAACATTATATCTCGTAATCCCACAAATGTTGAAACCAATATTATTGAAACCGAACCCGAGGAATACATAAGGGACACTTTCCACCTTTCGCTTCAAAAGGAATAGGTATGTGGTACGGTAAGTAAACCGACTCCAAAACAATTTTTAAGGCAATATTTCGTTTTGGAATATTTAGAAAATAGAAAATAAGTGGCAGTCCGGGAAGGACACGAGGCCTTCACGAGGGTGGAGGGCGCCCACCCCCTAGGCGCCCCCACCTCGTGAGCACCTCGTTGCCCTCGACTCCGTTTTCACGATACGATTTTGGTCGGTAAAATTCATTATATATTCTCCGGTTTTGACTTCGATCACGCAAATATCCTCTCGTTTGTTTTGAGCTGTCCTACTACGATTAGATCAACATGTCATCCCAGATTTGGAAGGAGAAAGCTATTGGATGATTACCTAGCAAATCCTAAGGTCTATGGAGATGTGGAGCATGATAGTTGGACCACGGAGGAAGAAGAGGACTATGAACCAAGCGGAAGGAGGAGACGAGCTGATGAAGATGAAGCCCCATTACCTCAACTTGGGGACATGCATGGAGTCAAAAGTCAAGTCTCCCGGTAGGGTAAAAACCAAAGTTTTTATCCTTTTCG
>JAHIAM010009755.1:0-19675 GCA_021605205.1 Aegilops longissima | reverse complement strand
CACGTAGGAAAATTTTGAATTTCTCGTTCCCCGAGTGGCATCATGAGCTAGGTCTATGCGTAGATTCTTTGCAGTAGAACACAAAGTAGTTGTGGGCGTTGATGATGTTCAATATGCTTACCGTTACTAGTCCAATCTTGTTTGACGGTATTGTGGGATGAAGCGGCCGGACCGACCTTACGTACTCTTCGTGAGGCAGGTTCAACGGTGACATGCACTTGGTGCATAAGGTGGCTAGCGGTGCAGTCTCTCCCACTTTAGTCGGAGCGGATTCGATGAAAGGGTCCTTATGAAGGGTAAATAGCAATTGGCATATCACGTTGTGGTTTTGCGTAGGTAAGAAAGCGTTCTTGCTAGAAACCCATTGCAGCCACGTAAAACATGCAAACAACAATTAGAGGGCGTCTAACTTGTTTTTGCGAGGGTATGCTATGTGATGTGATATGGCCAAGAAGAATATGATGAATGATATGTGATGTATGAGATTGATCATGTTCTTGTAATAGGATTCACGACTTGCATGTCGATGAGTATGACAACGGCAGAACCATAGGAGTTGGCTTTATTTGTTGTATGACCTGCGTGTCATTAAACAACGCCATGTAATTACTTTACTTTATTGCTAACTGGTAGCCATAGTAGTAGAATTAATAGTTGGCGAGACAACTTCATGGAACACGATGATGGAGATCATGATGATGGAGATCATGGTGTCATGCGGTGGCGATGATGATCATGGAGCCCGAAGATGGAGATCAATGGAGCTATATGATATTGGCCATATCATGTCACTACTATAATTGCATGTGATGTTTATTATGTTTATTGTTTACTTAGAGCGGCGGTAGTAAATAAGATGATCCTTACAACAATTTCAAGAAGTGTTCTCCCCTAACTGTGCCCGTTGCTAAGTTAAATTAGCTTCGCACCACGTGATGATCGGATGTGATGGATTCTTACGTTCACATACAAGGTGTAAGACAGATTTACGACCACTTAGGGTTAACAGCGAGCCTAGCATGTACAGACATGGCCTCGGAACACGAGACGAAAGGTCGAGCATAGTCGTATAGTAGATACGATCAACATGAAGATGTTCACCGATGATGACTAGTCAGTCTCCGCGTGATGATCGGACCGCGGCCTAGATTGACTTTCGGATCATGTAATCACTTAGATGACCAGAGGGATGTCTATCGAGTGAGAGTTCATAAGATGAACTTAATTATCTTGAACATAGTCAAAAGACCTTTTGCAAATTATGTAAATGGCTAAGCGGCTTTAGTTCCACTGTTTAGATATGTTCCTAGAGAAAATATAGTTGAAAGTTGAAAGTAGCGATTATGCGGACAATGAAAACTTATGTCCTTAATGCACGCTCAGTGTGTCTGAACCCCAAACGTCGTTTGTGGATGTTGCGAACATCGGACATACCGTTTGATAACTTCGTGATAGTTCAGTTAAGCGGTTTAGAGTTGAGGCGAAAGATGTTTTTCAAAATGTCGCGGAACATAAGAGATGTTTCGAGGCTGAAGTTGGGATTTCAGGCTGCGTGCTTACCGTCAAAGGTATAAAACCTCCGACGATTTTCTTAGCCTGCAAACTAAGGAGAAAAGCTCAATCGTTGAGCTTGGCGCTCCGATTGTACAGTGCGACAATCACTTGAATCGAGGTGGGAGTTGATCTTCGAGATGAGATAGTGATGTTTCTCCAAAATCATACCCATGAAGCTGCTAGGAGCTTCGTGATGAACTATAACATATCGAGGATAGATATGATGATTCTTGAGGTATTCCGATGTTTGACACCGAAAAATCAGAAATCAAGAAGGAGCATCAATTGTTGATGGTTGGTGAAACCACTAGTTTCCAAGAAGGGCAAGGAAAGAAGGACACTTCATGAAGCAGCAAATCGGTTGCTGCTCCAGTGAAGAAACCCAAGGTTGAACCCAAACCCGAGACTAAGTGCTTATGCAATAAGAGAACATGCAACTGCAGAATTACCCTAGATGGCTTGGTAGATAAGAAGGCTGGCAAGGTCGATGAGAAGTATATTGGATATACATTAAGTTATTGTGTACTTTACTGGTACTCCTAGTAGCACCGAGAATTATAAGATACGGTTCGGTTGCTAAGTGTTTAGTAACTCGAAATAAAGGCTACGGAAGAAAGCGGAGACTAGCTAAAGGTGTAGACGATATGTGTTGGAAGTGTTTCCAAGTTTGATGTGATCAAATATCGCACGCTCCTCTACCATCAAGATTAGTATTAAACAGGAATAATTGTCATTTGGTGTTTACGTTGAGCATAGACATGATTGGATTATGTCTATCAAATACGTTTATTCATTTAAGGAGAATAATGGATACTCTATTTATTTGAATAATACCTTGATGGTCTTGCACCTAAATGAATGGTTTATTGAATCTCGATCGTAGTGATATACATTTTCGTGCCAAAGGTATAAGATAGTAATGATAGTACCACTTACTTTGTAGCCTTGCCATGTAAGTCATATTGGTATAAATGCTTGAAGAAGCTCCATGTTGATGGATCTTTGGACTCTTTCGTTTTGAAAAGTTTGAGACATGCGAATCATGTCTATTGGTGTATACATGAAGAAACTCCATGCGAATGGATCGTTTGGACTCACTTGATTTTGAATCACTTGAGATATGCAAATCATACCATATTAGGAAAGATGACTGAAAAGCCTCGGTTTCGATGAAGATGGAACAAGATAGCAACATGTTGGAAGTAACACATTTTGATGTGTGCGGTCCAATGAGTGTTGAGGCATCAATGATGAATCGTTATGTTCTTACTTCTGAGATGATTTGAGTAGATGTTGAGTATATTTACTTGATGAAACACAAGTGCGAATTATTGAATGGTTCAATTAATTTCAGAGTGAAGTTGAAGATCTTCGTGACAAGAGGATAGAATGTCTATGATATGATCATAGAGATGAATATCGCGAATTCTGAGCTTGTAGCCGCTATTAAGACATTGTGAAATTGTTTCACGATTAATACCGCACTGGAACACCATGAGTGTGATGGTGTGTCCGAACATCATGGTTGCACTCTATTGGATATGGTGCGTACCATGATGTCTCTTATCGAATTACCACTATATCGTTCATGGGTTAGGCATTAGGAACAACCACACTCACTTTAATAAGGGGCACCACATAATTTCGTTGAGATGACACCGTTTGAACATATGGTTTGGAGAAACCTAAGTTGTCATTTCTTAAAGGTTTGGGGCTACGGCAACTGTGTGAAAAGGTTTCAGGTTTGATAAGCTCGAACCCAGCCCGGATAAAATACATCTTCGCAGGACACCCAAAACAGTTGGGTATACCTCCTAATTCAGATCCGAAAGCAATAGGGATTGTTTCTTTAATCGGGTCCTTTCTCGAGGAAAAGTTTGTCTCGAAAAAGTTGAGTGGGAGGATGGTGGAGACTTGATGAGGTTATTGAACCGTCACTTCAACTAGTGTGTAGCGAGGGCACGCGGAAGTTGTTCGGTGGCACATACACCAATTGAAGTAGAAGCTTATGATAGTGATCATGAAGTTTTGGATCAAGTCACTAATGTACCTCGTGGGGTGACAAGGATGCGTAATATGTGGATTAGTGATGCATAATCCTGTCACGAAGGTCAATGTTGCTAAACAATGATGAACCCTCTGAGCTGTGGAGAAGCGATGGTGGGCCATATTCCATGAAATGGTTAGAAGCCATGAAATCCGAGATGGGATCCATGTATCGAGAACAAAGCATGGACTTCTGGTGGACTTGCCGATGATCGCGAAGCCATTGAGATAAATGGATTTTTAGAAGAAGGCGGACGTGGACGATAATGTCACCATCTATGAAGCTCGACTTGTGGCGAAGAGTTTTTCACAAGTTCAAGGAGTTGACTACGATGAGATTTTCTCATCCGTAGCGATATAAAGTCCGTCGGAATCATGTTAGCATTAGCTACATTTATGAAATTTGGCAGATGGATGTCAAAACGAGTTTCCTTACCAGTTTTGTAAGGAAAGGTTGTATGTATGTGATACAATCAGAAAGTTTTTTCGATCCTAAGGATGCTAAAAAGGTATCTGGCTCGAAAATCCCTTCTAAGGTTGGAGTAAGCATCTCGGAGTTGGAATGTAAGCTTTGATGAGATGATCAAAGATTTTGGGTTTATACAAAGTTTATGAAAACTTGTATTTCCAAAGAAGTGAAACAGGATAACTATAGAATTTTGATGAGTATATGTTGTTGACATATTGTTGATGTGAGAAATGATGTAGAATTTCTGGAAAGCATATCAGAGTTATTTGAAAGGTGTTTTCAATAGAAACACTGGATTAAGCTACTCGAACATTGAAGCATCAAGATCTATAAGGATAGATCAAAAATGCTCAATGGTACTTTCAAATGAGCACATACCTTGACATAATCTTGAAGGTGTTCAAGATGGATCAGTCAAAGAAGGAGTTCTTGCACAGTTGTAAGTATGAAGTTAAAGTTAAAGCTAAACCACGGCGGAAGAGATAGAAAGGGCAAGGTGATCCCTATGCTTCGGACATAGGCTCTATAGTATGCTATGCTATGTACACGCACAGGAAGTGTGCCATGAAGTCGGTCAAGGGTACAAGAATGATCCAGGAATGGATCATTGGACAGCGTCAAAATTGCCCTTGAAGTAAATAAGGACATGTTTCGATTATGGAGGTGATAAAGAGTTCGCGTAAAGGGTTACGCTGGAAGCTTTATCACCTATCCGAGTGACTCGAGTAGCAAACCGGATACGATAGTGGAGCAACTTTTGGAATAGCTCCAAGTGGAGCGGGAAGCAGCGTTAGAATATGACATAGAGAATTATAGTACATACGGATCTGAATGTTACCGATCGCTGACTAAAACCTCTCTCACAAGCAAAACATGATCAAACCCCGTAACTCATTGAGTCTTAATCACATGATGATGTGAACTAGTTTAGTGACACTAGTAAACTTTGGATGTTGGTCACATGGTGATGTGACCTGTGAGTGTTAATCACATGGCGATGTGAACTAGATTATTGACTCTAGTGCAAGTGGAGACTGTTGGAAATATGCCCTAGAGGCAATAATAAATTAGTTATTATTATATTTCCTTGTTCATGATAATCGCTTATTATCCATGCTATAATTGTATTGACAGGAAACTCGATACATGTGTGGGTACATAGACAACACCATGTCCCTAGTAAGCCTCTAGTTGACTAGCTCGTTGATCAATAGATGGTTACGGTTTCTGACCATGGACATTGGATGTCATTGATAACGCGATCACATCATTAGGATAAAGATGTGATGGACAAGACCCAATCCTAAGCCTAGCACAAAGATCGTAGTTCAGATGCTAAAGCTTTTCTAATGTCAAGTATCTTTTCCTTAGACCATGAGATTGTGCAACTCCGGATGCCGAGGAATGCTTTGGGTGTACCAAACGTCACAATATAACTGGGTGGCTATAAAGGTGCATTACGGTATCTCCGAAAGTCTCTGCTGGTTGGCACGAATCGAGATTGGGATTTGTCACCCGTAAACGGAGAGGTATCTCGGCCCACTCGTAAGACATCATCATATATGTGCACAATGTGACCAAGGGGTTGATCACGGATGATGTGTTACGGAACGAGTAAAGAGACTTGCCGTAACGAGATTGAACAAGGTATCGGGATACCAACGATCGAATCTCGCAAGTACAATACCGCTAGACAAAGGGAATTGTATACGGGATTGATTGAGTCCTTGACATCGTGGTTCATCCGATGAGATCATCGTGGAACATGTGGGAGCCAACATGGGTATCCAGATCCCGCTTATTGGTTATTGACCGAGAACGCCTCTGGTCATGTCTCAGATGGTTCACGAACCCGTAGGGTCTACACACTTAAGGTTCTGGGACGCTTAGGGTTATAAAGGAAGTTTGTATGTGGTTACCGAATGTTGTTCGAGTCCCGATGAGATCCCGGACGTCACGAGGAGTTCCGGAATGGTCCGGAGGTAAAGATTTATATATGGAAGTCCTGTTTTGGTCACCGAAAAGTTTCGGCCATATCGACATGTACGGACCACCGGAGGGTCCTGGTTCACCAAGTGGGGCCACCTGCCCGTAAGGTTGGGGCCAAGTGTGGAAGGACCAGCCCCTAGGAGGGCTGGTGCGCCCACAAGGGGCCCAAGGCGCAAGGGAGAGGAGGGGCAAACCCTAGTTCAGATCGGCCTTAAGGCCCACCTAGTGGGCGCCCTCTCCCTCTTGGCCGCCTCAAAACCCATCTAGGGCTGGCCACCCCTAGGTGGTGGAAACCCAGAGGGGCGCAGCCCCCTTCCCCTATATATATGAGGCCTAGGGGCTGCCCATAACACATGAGAGCCTCTCCTCCAGCGCAGCCCGCCTCCTCCTCCTCCTCTCCCTTGGTGCTTGGGCCCTCGGGATTGCCACGCCTCCACCACCACCACGCCTGCAGTGCTTCTGGATGGAGTCTTCTCAACCTCTCCTCTCTCCTTGCTGGATCAAGGCGTGGGAGACATCACCGGCTGTACGGTGTTGAACGCGGAGGTGCCGTCTGCTCGCACTAGGATCTCCGTGATTTGGATCACGATTTAGCACGACTCCTTCAACCCTGCTTCACTTGAACGCTCCGCTTAGCGATCTACAAGGGTATGTAGATGCACTCTCCTTCCCTCGCTAGTTTCTCCATAGATAGATCTTGGTGACACGAGGAAAATTTTGAATTTCTGCCACGCTCCCCAACACATAGGCCTACACGAAATCGCAAGAGAGGTGGTACTCTTCCATATGTGCTTAAGTTATTGATCTCATCCAGAAAATAGATTGTAATTTGTTTACTGTACTTTTCTTGTCATTACCAAATCGTAGTGGCTAGTTGAAAGCAAACATTGGTTGTGAAGTAGCTTTGTCGGTTTGCACCTTCGATCCATGTAGCACGGGCACTATACGTAAAACTTATAGTTTCCCCCTTTATATTCACTACAATCATCGTGGGTGCTTCGTGTCGTGCTAGCACTGCTCCTCAAGACCTCAACCCAAAGTTTACTGCGTTGAAATCTGAATCTGATATGATGCTCATATCACTAAAACATAGAAACGTTT
The DNA here is from genome assembly GCA_021605205.1 of Aegilops longissima. NCBI lineage: Eukaryota > Viridiplantae > Streptophyta > Magnoliopsida > Poales > Poaceae > Aegilops > Aegilops longissima. The sequence goes on along the minus strand of JAHIAM010009755.1, from coordinate 12,516 downwards.
AATTGGTCACCTAATGTTTCCTATATTAGTTTGAAAAGCATGTGCGCCACCGGTCCATTAGTTCCACTTTCCTGATTTTCTCTTGATGCTTAGGTTTTTCCCCTTTTATCTACTCTACTATGATCCGCGTAGGTGCTTTACGCCATACTAGCATTGCTCCACCCTTCAAGCTAAACAACACTTTCGAATTAAAGCTTAGTTGTTCAAATATGATTGTGATATGATCTTGATATTATTAACAAGACACATTTAATGGGTTAGCAAAAGTTCCCTTGAGTTTCCAAATGCATGTCGACATATGAGACAACATAATTGCATTTCTTTGTCATTCATTGACCGTACTTTCTTGTCCATACCAAATCTTAGTTGTTATTTCAAAGCAAACATCGGTTGCTAACTACCCTTCACGTGGTTTGCAGCGGATCTGCCATCTAACTGCCATGGTCAACCTTGTACTCATCATGCTTATGTTTTCCCCATTTTATGATGACCACAATCAGCTACGTGGTTCATGTCGTATGTAACTGCTCCACCCATCGAGCTAAACAAGCTTAGTTGTACAAATTCATATCGATATTATTCCTGATATTAGTAAAACTGAAGATGTTTAAGCTAAATGTTACTACTTTAGTTTGAAATGCATGTGAGCCATATGGAGATCTGAAAATAGTATTTCTCATGTATGCAGGTTCATCATGGGTGGCCAACTGACATTGTATTGAAAGACATACTATCTTCAATCTGCTTGCTCTTACGCTCTTCTTTAGGATGATACTCTTCTCTTGCGGTCATTGAGTCGAATTGAGTTGTTCTCCTTACACTACTAGAAAAAGGCTATTAGTGGCGCACAATATTGCCATTAGTGGCGCACCATGGGTGGGCCACTAATACCACGCCACTAATAAGGAATACTAATGGCGCACCTCCGATGCGCCCTTTGTTAATCAAATAACGGTGGCGCTGCAGTCTTTTCATTATATTCCACAGTCTACGGTAATCATATGGGTTATGTGATATTCATGCAGGTGCATGCGATATTCATCACGTGCGCCATGATATTCATTTGGAGTGCGCCACTTTGTTATTTAATTGGGTGCGCCACTAATGTGCAATAGTGCGCCAGGTATTGCAGCGAGGGGTCCCTCTTGATGCGCCAGCGATATCCATATGGATGCGCCTTTTTATTTAGCGGAGTGCGCCACTAATGTGCAATATAATGCGCCACTACTATTAATTCTAGAATTTTTTTTCGCATTTCGGTATTTGCCTGGTTACAAAATACAATACATCACAGAATATAAACAGCACATAATACAAATCATCACATTAGTCTCCGAATTGAAATAGCGAACAAAGTTCAAATATTAGACAAGTTTGGTCTCGAGACCGAGTAGCGATTTGTCGTCACATTACAAAGTTGATATCATCTAAACTACCATCACATAGAAGAGCTGCGGTCACGATGAGCATCATCGCGATGAAACTAGTCTTCATCCGGTTCCTCCTCCGCTCCCTCTCTCCCTCTAGATAGCGCTGTATCTAGCTTCGCCTCCGCCCTAGTGGTGTACCCTTTATGCTTGTTACGCTGAAGCGGTGAACCTGTCTCCGACACTCCTCCCGATCGTCATAGACTCGGAAACCCTACCCTTGTACCCGACATACGGCGGCATCTCTATGCACTAGACAAACAAAAGCGTTAGTAGCAATTCACGAGATAATATATAAGTATGCAACAAAAGGATCGGAAGAAAAGCAACACATTAATAGCACGGTTCATGGTCCTACTAATAAATAGCATCGATTACATATAAGTTGAGCGACTCTCCAAACTAAAGAGACATACAAGTTCATTAAAGTTTAATTACAACACGAGCTAATCGACATTTGAACTATATACCATCAATACTTTCTTGACTCGACTCAGGGACGGGCGTGGATGAAGCCGCCGTCGGCGTCATGAATGTCTTGATAGTTGTCGCTGCATTAAATAGCGTTGTTTCTATTTCCTGTTGGACGGTTGATATTTGAGGTGGAACTGCCCGAGTACGAAGGACATCTTGACGAGATGATTTCCGCAAACTCCATTGGATGAAAGAATTCTTGTCGATGTCCATGTCTGAATTGCCGACAAGCGTGCGGCCCAATCTTGGAACCCTTTGGTAGCATAAGGTGATTATGGTCGTATGATCGCCGCATGTGATGGAGGCGTAGTAGGCATCGCCGGCTGCTGGCGGCTGTACGCGGGAGCGTCGTTACGTGGGTGAACGCGTGCTTGCGTACCTACACATTTCCTTCTGAAGGTGCCTCCAGATTTGGGCGTGGCAGGGAGAGCATCATCAAGAACTTTCTTGATATTTGTAGTCTTTCTTCGGTGACGGTCCGAGTCGAAATCGTGGCGTGGAATATTTCGGGCTTAAGAGATGAGTGTGCAGCGTGTGTCCTGCACAAAACACGGAATGTTAGAAAAAAAAACGATGAAATCTAAAAATCATATATTCAGGCGGTGAGGATGACTTACTCGGAAAGTAAGGCGCGAGGAAGGTATCCTTATCTTTGTTAGCCATAATGGCGCCTTGAGTATGAACTGCGATTTGCGGTCCCGGCTGTCCAAGTGCTTAGCGCATGTAGAAGAATTGACTATCCGATGTCCAGGTCTTGTCTCTAATGATCTGCATCTCCATATTGGCGAAAATAGCGAATGAAGGTGTAGTGCAGCGGATGAAGGTTAAACATAAGCGAAGATGTCATCAAACCGCAGGCGATCATACTCCCAATGGTGCCATCGACAAAGCCCTTGCCCTCGGCACCTTAGCCCAAAACGGGTATGAGTCATCTTTCTCGGGAGGCGCCGCTTCTCCATAGAAAAGAACAACATCATCGAGACTCCGCATAGCACGGTTGCAGCCTTGGCAGATGATTAGCAGCATCGGCCTACCGCCACATGCATCGCCCTCATGATATCCTTAGGTATTGGTGGCCCGTCGAGCGCGGATCGTACTCGGTGCGGCTGGCTCGCACCCTTGTTAGTTTTCTTTTCCGTCCCTTCTTTGGCTTGGCGATGTAATGGGATCGAGTGCGCTTTCGAGAGACCACCTTCTTGAGTGTGGTGGGGCTGATAATATTTCCCTCGGCTGTTTGAGTCTCGGTGAAAGCGGCGCTGGGCGTCTCGAAACCGAGCAGGCGGCGCTGTTACAATGGGTTTCTCCAGCGGTACCAGCTAGATCGCGATCGACTTTTGCGAGGTTGGGTTCTTGAGAAGGCGGCAGAATTGCGTCACCGTACCCACCATGTTCGTTGAAGTAGTCATCGGCGTTGACAAATGTACCGTCGTCGGCGTCCGGATCTGTGCCATATGCATGCCGGATCAAGCGGCGGTAGCGTTCGGCGGTCTTGCCATGGCTTGGCGCCCGCCGAGGCTGGCGGTGTTATGCGTGGTGGTGACCCCGCCCCAAGCGAATCTGGCTCTTGGCCAAAGCAATGCCAGTTGAAGCGGTAGCGAGGTCATCACATCCTCTTCGTCGGCCCCATAAGGTCGTCGGAGATAACAAGTCGTCGCAGCCCGCAGCACGAACCAGTTGAACCCTATACGGTGGGTGGCATCGGATTATGGTGGAACAGCGGTTGCCGGTTCAGCGATTTTGGCCTTGGCGACATCGATCAACTTGCCGTCCACGAAGTGCGGGAGAGTGCATGGAACCGTTGGCGGCGCCTGCGAAAATGTAGGGCGTCGAGGATGCCCGATCAAAAGCAGAGATGAAGTCATCGGCGAGGCTTAGTTACCGTGATGGCGTCGAGCTCGGCTAATGTAACCGCCAGCAATGGCGTTGAAATGACGGAGGGCGCTTGCTGCCGAGGTGCCGGCGTATTCTTCCACCGGGTGCATCAAGCTCCAATGCGGCGCGGCACCGAAGACACCAATAGCGCCTCGCGAACACCCTGCCGGCGTTGTGCGGAGTTGCTGCCCGTCAAGCTTTGGAATCGGCGGCCCTGTGGCCCTAAACCACCCGCAGCCCCTCAACCAAGGTAGGCATAATGGCGGTGATCGTCGCTCCCGATTGGTCTCGCACTTGCTCTTCGACTATCGAGGAATCTGCGCCACTTTTGCCTTGAGTTCTTTAACCTCGGCTTTCAAGCTGGTCTTTCTCTCCTTCGCCCGATCTTATAGTATTCCGACCATTTCGTTGGACAAGCCTTCGCCCGACCACGACCAGTGGCGTCGGCAGTTAACTTATCATACATTTCATTACATTCAGCGCCCTATTTAAAGTGGTGTCCCAAAGGCGAGCAGGAGCTCTGAGACCCAGCGCTACTGCTTTCGATTTCTGCGGAAGCGTGAACCATTTAGAAATTTGGCTTCATTAATTAGAATGCAACCATATGGAGCTAATTACGGCGGGGTGTATTCCTTACGAGAACAAGCTCAAGCGCCTTCACCTTCGGATCCGTGGTAAGCTCCTTTGTTACGGGTCCTCCTTGTACAGAACTCGATATAGTTCTGATGCACTTTTCATGGCGGTATTTATCGAAGAGGCGGTAGGCCTTGCTCGACGCTCGCGTCCTCCTTGTCCCATTAGGTTCCGCCACTCTGTTGCCCGGGACGAGTTGTGGACCCCTAAGTTCAATTCCGCATTTCTTTCCCCCAACGCTTGATTCCACGGATCGTTGCTCGCACTTGGTCTTGAACTCGGTGTAGTCAGCTTTGGATCGAAGGATTTTCTCCTTGATCTTCTCATAACTATCACCTCTTTCAATCATTTTCTTCACCGGGCTCTCCAGAAGCAGGGCGTGCTCATCTTCGTGAGGCGGCTTTGTTCACTTATTCCACGAGGCGTGTGTTTGCGAAGTCACCGGGGAACTTGTATCGTTCGTGCAACCGTGAGGAGGATCCATAAATTCCCTCGTTCGATGCCTTAGGTTCTCGGTGTTGATCGTGGCGGTGCTCGGACAATGCACCGAGTTGTCCAGCGTACCTGACTAATTCTTTGGGCGTTGGATGCCTTTGGAGGACACAGTAAATTCCTCCTTAGCGGTGCGAAACACGTTGAGCGCCGGTCCTTCCGTTGCCTCTTCGGTTGGCTACCATCGTAGTTCGCTGCCATCATCGATGGTGGCATCCCGGTAACTTTCCTCGGTGGTGTCATCCGGCGCCACTAGGGGTTGTGTAGTCGGGATCGGTGTCTTCATGGCGTCCTCATAGCGGTGAGGTATTCCTCCATCTCTGGGACAGCTCGAGAATGGCTTGCCGCCCGAACACTTGACCTCATCGTTATCGGCCATGTTAGCTCTAAATAGGAAAAAGTTTGGTCAAAAGTTGGTTATTGTCAAGGAACAAGATCTCATCATTTAGGGTTTGTGAGGAATTATCATGGTCTCATCACTTAGGGTTTATGCGACACGAGGCATCCTAAAAGCTACGGTTTTATCATTTAGAGTGCCGTTGATAGAAGCTATTCAGAACTAGTCCTACTTAATTCTTGATCCTACTTAATTAAGTACTAAGATACCCCCATGCATTGATACATAAGTACCCCATGTCCTATTTTTAGCAAAGTCATGCTAAAATTCACGGAAAATTTCAGCATGACCTTTGCTGAAAATAGGACATATAAATACCAGACTTTTTAGGGCGGAAGTTAATCGACATTCCGGCAAACTCAAGGGCCTCTCGGGTACTGCAAAATCATCACGACACGATGGTGGGAGACAAAACCCACAAACTAGCACCACAATGTGCCTCTACTTTATTATGGATGAAAAGGCCACAGACCATATGGTCCTCTGCTTTCATATGGACAAAAAAGGCCTACATATAGGCTGTGCAACAAGCCCATCACTCTTTTGGTGACGAAACTATGTTTGAATCTGTATAATAACAGAGCAGCAAGTCTATTGTCCAATCTTGAACAAGTGTACTTTCAGAACCATGATAATAATTTAAGTAAAGTAGTATAAGAACACTGTAGGAACATGGCGGTAGCCATATAACTAGTGCTTATATACCTACAAGGTGTAAGGACCAAGCATAACTGCATTTAAAGAAAATACAACAGTAGTATAAACCTACAGTAGTATTGCGGTGTATATTTCCTTCTAATAGCTCCTTTGGTTTGACTAAATTTTGATAAAACAGTAGCAATTCTTCTCGTAAATATGACTATCAAGATGTGTATAGTTCACTAAGTTGACAATCGTTAGGAAATTCTACCAAGATAATACTTATTGTTAGGGTACTCTGCTTTGGAGGTATATGCGTAGTAAATATTGGCTCTTTGCTGTTCTCATCTGGGCTTGAAGAAATTCATGTTCATTTCGATATGAAGCATGAAGCTGACTGCAACAAAACCATCGGTAGCATGATGACCTGCTTTTATTTTACTTGTTCCTATCTATCGCCTCCGGTTCCTAAGAAAAGGAAACACGACAACAATTTGGCATCAATACAAATGTTTATAAAGTATTAATCTCAATCAGGACCAATTGATCAGGACACTCATAACCAACATGGAAATATCCAAGAGAAAAAGTATTACATAAGATTGTAGGCAATTCATGATAGGTCAAAGATTACATTTGCGGTAGGAAATGGAGATGAGTTTTGCATCAAGTTACGACAATCAGCCCGGCAAGTGAACACTTAGCGCGGCGTTGTGCCTTTTAGTTCTTTCAGGATTTTTATACGAACATGTAGTGAGCTGCAAGCTTTAATATGTCTATGTTCTAAACTCACTAATAACTTGGGTCATGCTCTTTTTGTTTCTCTATGTGCAATGTCATCTGGTAGCTGAAAGCCAAACTACGGTGCACATTGCATGCGTTGTCATTAATGGTTCAACTTCCACCATAAGCTGATGGTGAAGCGGTGCTAAAAACCTCGATTACTACCCAGCTGGAAGTCGGCTGAAAGCGAGAAAATGGAGGTGAAAAGCAGTAGTAATTAAATTAGAACAATGGCAGTAACCACTTAACTTTATATACGTGAAACTGAACTTTAGGTTCGGACAAATTTTGAGACAGAGATGATTAGCTCGAACAAGTAATTAAATTGAACCCTAGAATGAAGTAGAAGCTAGATTAACACCTAGGAACCCTAAGCTAGTACCCAATTGAACGAGCATCATCAAAAGGTATGAACCTAGAACAGGAACCTCGAATTGACGAGAGAGCTGGCAGCGGAGAGAAGTTAGATTAGAGAAGAGAGGAGAGGAACTCTCACGGGAGGCGTCGGAGGAGTCGTCGGAGGAGGCGTTGGAGGAGGTCGTCGGAGGCGTCGGAGGAGGTCGTCGGAGGCGTCGGAGGAGTCGTCGGAGGAAGAGTCGGAGGAGGTCGTCGGAGGCGTCAGATGGAGCGGCGGATGAGGTCGCGGAGAGCGTCGGAGGAGGTCGAGGACATGGTCCGGGCAGCGGCCTGTGAGGAAGGAGAGAGGAGGCGGAGTCTCTGGTGGAAGGCGGAGTCTTGGCCAGTGGGGTGGCCGGGAGAGTTGGGTGGGGGAGAAGAAAGCGGGGGAGGAGAGGAGGCGGGGAGAAGAGAAAGCGGGGAGGGCCAGCTAGCAATGGCGGACGGGGACATGCGCCATAACAGATCGATATCAATGGCGCACCGGGACATGCATAAACAGCTCAATATCAAAGTCATAAAATTGTGTGTGTGTTATGGACAGAACCACACACATGGCTAATGGTTGGCGGCGTTGGTTATGGGCAGAACCACCCAGGTCGAATCACAGCAACCCCACTTTTGCATATTTTAAAATTTTATTTTAACCTTATGATAAACATCCAAACACTTTAAAATAAACACATGGCAATTTTAATACTCCCTCCATTCCTAAAAGTAGGGCGTATAATTTTTTTTGCATCTCCTTTACTCAATCACAATATAGAATCATTTACAATGCTATGGCATGGTTGAAATCAAGTGAGATGAAATAACAGTCATCAAAGATTGACATGAAATAACGATCGTCAAATTAAGATTGAGTTTGCATGTAAAGTAATATAATGTTTAAAAGATCTTTAATAATTTGAAATCAAGTGATACATGTAATAATTTAGTTGCATGTAATAATTGAGCTTACCAGCGACACACACACACCTGCAGCGGCACCGTCGTGATTCAATCTTAGCTATCTTTTCACAATCTTCTTGCCCTTCTTCCTCGCGGTTGAATAATTTAGCCGGAACCCCTTGAATTGATCTTCTCTTGAGCAGACGTCCTTTAGGTAGGGTGGTCCTGCTTCTTCTTGTGGTGTATGGTACTTCATCGTCGTCGTCATCTTCCATCTTGGTGCCCGTACTTGTCAAAGTCTTGCTCATTGGCGACTCCATCCATTCGATGATGTTCCTTTGCCTCTCCTCCGACAACCACGGTGGGCTTTGGCGGGTGGTAATGAAAAAGCATTGGTCCACTTTGGAAGCCGATACCATGGCTCATTTTTCGGTGGCGTTTGCTTGTGATCTTGGATTTACCGGGTATAACCATGGTGGTGAAATACGGTCTTCTTTTAGGGCGCTCTTGGCCCATCGACCACGGAACATGGGACCTTCTCTCGGTATAGCTCAGCTCCAGATCTCCTCGATCCTTAGTATCTGTCCTTGTCGTTACGGTGTAGGATTCCATCGTTACCCGGAGTTACGATGTCGCTCTTCATGTCCTTTTCCTCGGTGTAGAATGTGTAGCCGTTGATATAAATGCGCCTCATAGGTCATCGGTTGTGCTCGGCGCCCTGTGACAAAGCGAATATGAGTTTTTCTTCAGCGGAAGAATCCTCATGTAAAAGTGCAACGAAGCTTCTCCTTGAACCAACGCGTGAAACATGAGTTATGCTCTTTGATTATAGCTCCTCCGTCCTCTGTTGGCCTCGGTCATTGTCGTCTTCTCAATAAAGATTTTGTGCTCTACCACCCAAGGATCGACCGTCTATGTGTTGTGTAGCGACTAGGTTTGCTCTTTCAAAGTCGTGAGTCGACCCATAAATCGACATGCATTTGCGGCGACCCTCGCGGTGACCCCATCAGCGAGCCTGCCGAGGTGCTGTTGACGGAGCAGACCAGGGGTTCTCGATGCCTAGATAATTAGTGCGTCTGAGATGCACTCTTGATCGAAAGCCCTGGCTATGCTTCCCTCTGGGCGTGACATGTTGAGCGTATCCTTTGATGACACCATTCATCCTTCGAGCGGCATCATCTTTGTGCGAGGGCGTCGGCGAGTTGGATGATATCCTCCACTATATGGACCAGCGGATGCACCATAGCGTCGAAGAATGCGGGCGGGAAGTACATCTCAAGCTCGCATAGTATCACCACGATCTCTTCTGTAGCCTTCGAGTTGCCTCCAACGACTTCGAGAGATGGCGTCGAAAAAGTTGCATAGGCCAAATAGCGTGTACCGCGGACGTGCGTCCATGATCCGGTTGGCCCGGAAATGTCTGCGTCATCGACCGCGTGACGGTCGTGAGACTTCATCGGCCGAACTTCGCGGCTGAGTCTAGGTATCTGCTTATCTTCCCGTAACGTAAGAAGTTTTACTCTCTGAGGCAGGTGAAAAACTGCGATCTCCTTCGACTTAGAGTGAACCGCGGGAGGTAGTCATATTCGATCTTCTTGGCCTTTTGCCTTTGCGATGACTTTCCGTGTCGCCTTTCATCATCATCATCATCATCATCATCATCATTAGGCGCGAGCTCCTCCACGATGCCCATTTTTGCAAGTCTGCCCTTGCTTTCGGCCCATCTTTGGTCCTCGGCATGTTGAGCAGGGTACCAAGCAGACTCGCCTACGTTCTTCGTATATGCATCAAAGGCTGTGAGGCTACGGAGGATCTTCGATGCGGCAAGTCCCGAAAACAGACCTCGTTCCCTTACCTTAGCTCTGGCGCCTTCGCTTCTTTCGGCGGTGGGCACTCTTTCCAATTTTCTTCGTCTATTTCCTCGCCGCTCCTCGTGCGTGGGGGTCTTGAGTTCGGTTTCACCATCGAACAGATCCTTGCGTTTTCTCCATGCGTCATCGTCGCGAAGCCACCTTGATGTCCCATGAACACGGTTTCGAAGACCGGGATCTCTATCTAGCGGCGATCGTTGTGTCATCCATGCACCGTCGCATCCGGAAAATCCATGGACTACCTGCCGAGATATCCGAGATAACGTCGTGGCTGATCTGGCTCTCTCATGAAATATTCTTTCTGCTGGCGTCCCACGTATTGGCTGCGTTTTCCACAGCGTGTCTCAGCAGCCCAGAATCTGATTGATGTCGTTCCTGGTTGTTGGCCCTTCAATTAGCATACTCATGAATGTACTTCCTCTTCATGCACAACGAAGGTTGTACATCCACACAACACAGGCCAGTGCTATGTGTGCTTCTGCCAAGCGGATTGACTCCATCGGTGCCGCGACATATTCATGGATCCTTCCCAAATTCTGGGTATTCAAAATTCAGCGCTTGCCACGGCTCGCATCCTTAGGGTGACTCAGCATCTTGTCTTTTTATCTATCTCCGGATCATTTGTCATCTTCTACTTCTTCTCCTCCCTATCCGGCGTGCCAGCGGAGCTTTGCTACCTTAGGATCCGCGAAATACCGCTGCGGGCGAGGTGATCGGAAGTACCACACCACTTTTGAGGCTTTCTTCCTCTTCTTGTATCGAGTGGCGCCGCTTTACGGACATATGGTAGACTCCGGCGTGCTCGCCCGATAAATGATGCAATTGTTCATGCGGACATGGTATTTCCGTCGCGGTAAATCCGGAGGACACGATTTTCTTCGCCTCCTCCAAACTGGTGGGCACTTGTTCCCCTTGCCGGAAGGCGTTAGTGCGAGAATGACATGTTCTCGTCGAAGCATCGTCCGTCATTTTGTGTTTTACCTTCATCTCGAGCCATGGCGTTACTTTCGGCGGTATCCTCGGGCTGCATCCTTCATACAATGGAGTAACGCGTCATCTCCAGTTGATCCAGCTTGGCTTTCTCTCGGCGGCAGCTCTTGCGTTACCGTCGCTTGCGAAGCGACTCTTGAATATGAGGTCATGCACCCAGCCCCGATGGTCCATCATAAATCGCTCCGGCATCTTCATCTTCATGATCATGCCCTTCGTCTTGATCTTCCTCATCATCATGTCGGCATCTTCTACATGATGACCGTGTCCTGCATCTACTTACGTGATCATGTCACGGAGATTCTTCGTCTTCTCGCCGCCCTCGCCGCTATTGTCTTGCTGCCCTTCCTTTTTCTGCTTGCCCGGCCCCATGGATGACTTCATAGTCATCTTCATCCTGCCACCAATAGCCATCCATGAAACCACGCAAAGCAAGTGGTCCGCACCTGCCGGAATCGGGTCCGCAATAAGGCTCTTGACTTGCATCTTGACACGGACATCTTATCTCCGTCTCGTTCTTTTGAAGCATCTCGGCCTTGCGGAGCTCAAAAACCTATTCACGATGCCTTCGGTCATCGTGCGGACCATAATTAGCCTGCGAGGTAGAAACAAAATGATATTTTAGAACAAAAAAAAATTTGGCATGACTTTGCCTAAAATAGGACCAAAAAGAATGCATATAGTGCCAAATTCTTGCGAAGCGAAATGAATCAACATTCCAGCAAAATATTGGCCTTCTCGCATTTCAAATACAGTACCTGCAAACACAAACATATGCAACACCACAAACATCGTGATCTCTAGGCCATAAAAAGTGTATGCGTTGTTGGAGCGGAGAGAAAAGTAGATCTAGAACATAAAAAGCTTTCCCTTACTTACCTATCAAAAAGGAAATTTAACCACTTAATTTGGGTGAATCTATGGTGCAAATGAGGTGAGGAGGAGGAGCAAAAGACCAAATCTGTTTTGGTGGAGGGAAAGTGAGTGTGTGGTAGGTGTGGCTGCCTAATTATAGCTCTGCTCCCAGGTTACCAGTGGCGCACCCCTTCACTAGTACGCCACTAGTAGCCAGGAATACTAGTGGCGCACCAGTGAAGGGTGCGCCACTGCTATATTTTTTGGACCACCGCCCAGCCTTACCAGTGGCGCACCAGGGCAACGTGCGCCACTACTATCAAAATAGTAGTGGCGCACCACGGCCTGGTGCGCCCTTCTGAGCATGGCTGCTCTGTTCAAAAAAATAGTAGTGGCGCACCAGGGCAGGTGCGCCACTACTATCAAAAATAGTAGTGGCGCACCTTGTCCTGGTGCGCCACTGGTACCTGGGCATGGCTGGTTACTGTTCAAAAAATAGTAGTGGCGCACCCACACCTGGTGCGCCACTAGTAATGTCACTATTAGTGGAGCACCTGTTTGTGGTGCGCCACTGCTATATAGTAGTGGCGCACCACATCTCTGATGCGCCACTAACATGATATTACCTATAGCCGTTTTCTAGTAGTGTTAGTATATTTTGAATCGCGAGTCAAGGTTGACTTTTCTTCTTTACTATATGTTGAAGCTATCATCTGCAAAATGTCATCATGGAGCTCTCTTTTTTGAGTAGTAGGCCACATTATTTAATGCCCACAACAAATTACAGCATACATGG